>WYDI02032622.1:0-25274 GCA_009867235.2 Psittacus erithacus | reverse complement strand
CCCCCCCCCCCCCCAAAAAAAAAAAAAACAAACAAAACCAAGCCAAACCAAACCAAACGAAACCAAAACCAAAACAAAACAAATCAACCAACCAAACAAAAACACCCCAAAAAGCCCTATAGTTACATAAATTACTATTTTTAACTGAGAATTCATGTGATTAGTCTTGGGACCTGGAGGGCTTAAAATAGTAAAATGGGGTAAAGCACTGGCTACTAACTAGGAGATGCAATGAAAGCAGCAAAGTCTGACACAGAAGCAGACCTTCATGCTGGGTGTACCTTTAGCAACTGGAATACTTGCTTGGAAGTGGGTCTCAGCTGTGGATTTGAATAAGATTTTAGTGCTCCATTCAGAAACATTTCCATGAAAAGTAAGGAGAAGGCTTCATTCCCTTCTGCTTCATTCAGGCTGATCTTATCTGGTTGGAGCTGTGAAACCAGGGAACAGGCTGGGATTTGTTAAGTAGAAACTAGATCTTGAACACTACCAAGAGAAAGGAAGAAAGCCTGAATGATTTGTTCTGTTCTTTACAGACTGTGAAGCCTCTGGAAAGGAAAGTGCAGGAGGTAGACTCTTGTTTGTTTTTATTTTGGCTGAGACTGAATTAAAAGTCTTTATGAATAAATCTAAAATTATGGAAAGACAATGTTCTCTGTTGAACATACAGCTCTCACTGAGTTTATGTCTAGCTGAGTGGCCCTGACTCAGACAGAAGGTCTTTTAAGACCTCTCCATCTACATGAAAAAGTCCCGGTACCTGCTAAGGCAAGAAAATCCAAATATCTACCACTGGCAGCTTGCCAAGGCCAGAGGGCTACATCTAATATCAAAACAGAAAGGATAATCCAGCTCTCCTTTTCCATTCAGCGCGTCTCTTCTCTGAAAAGAGCAGTGCTGTAATGCTGGAAAAGGATAGTGAGTCACCAAGGAGAAACTTGCAGCATTGTGTGGCTCCCCAGGAGGTCTCTGTTAGAAACTAGCTGTACAAGGCAACACAACTTTTCAGCTGACAAGACTTGCGCTAAAGGAAACAGAACATCAGGAGAGTTAAGAGGCTATCTGGCTAGGAAATTTGGCCAGTAAAAGGATCTAGATCAGAAAAATTATTGATTTTAGCTCTAAATTGTTAAGGAATTTTAACCAATCAGATTTAACAAATCATTGTGTTCTTCTTAGCTGAGAAATTCTCCAGGAAAGTCACTGCTGTCATTTATCCCCGGAGTTTTCAAAGGTATGATATGATAAGGCAATTATCAGAACTCTTCTGTTAATATAATCTAAGACCCAAATGTCACCTCTTACTCTTATTTTCCTTTATTCTTATAATTCAATTGAAATATCGTCAATAAAATACTATTGTTCATGTCTATGTCTTATCCTAATAGCTCCAGTCTTAGAATCACAGAATGGTTTGGGTTGGAAGGGGCATTAAAGATATCTATTTTCCATCCCCTGCCACTGGCAGGGGCACCTTCCACTAGACCAGGTTGCTCAAAGCCCCATCCACCCTTGAACAATTCCAGGGATGGGGCACTCACAGCTTCTCTGGGCCACATCTTCTAACACCTCACTACCCTCCCAGTAAAGAACTCCTTCCTAATATCTAACCTAAATCTATTGTCTTCCAGTTTAAAACCACTCTCCCATGTCCTATCACTATATGCCCCTGTAAAAAGTCCCTCTCCAGACTTTTTGTAGACCTCTTTAGGCACTGGTAGCTGCCCTAAGGTCTCCCTGAAGCCTTTTCTTCTCCAGGCTGGGCAAGCCCATCTTTCAGTATGTCTTCATAAGAGAGTCTTGTGCACCATCAGGTTCCTTAGATGGTTTCACACCTGATTTTCTTCTACAGCATGTGGCTCTTCATTCTCCCAGTCCCTGCCTTAGCCTCTGTAACTTGGATGATGTGGCTGAAGCACTTGCTGGCGAAGACCGAGGCAAAAAAAGCCCCTGAGTACCTCAGCCTTTTTGATGTACCAGGTAACCACATCTCCTGTTTCCTTCTGGAGACGGTCTACTTTTTTCCTAGCCTTCCTTTTATCACTGATGTCCCTACAGAAGTTTTTTTAGTTGCCCTTTGCATTTCTGGCTATATGTAACTCTCTCAGGAATTTAGCTATTCTAACCTGTTTCTGGCTGCTCAGAGCAGTGGTATCAGTTTACTGAGAAGGAGTTATACAGAAAAGGCAGAACAATTTATATTTGTTGTGTGTATTTTGCGTGTCTGTGTGTTTAAAAACCACATGGTACAGGAGATAAAAGTCCTGTCCAACTCACGGATCAAGGAGGATGCTGTAGTCAGCATTATCTTTGGACAGGAATTTCTAAAAGTTAGGAGGACTTGCACTCAAGAATCTTAAAAGAGCTAGACAAGAATATAACACTAATATTAGTTTTCAATATACCTCACAAAACCAGCGCCAGGCTGACAGCTAATGTTCAATTATTCATAACAGCATGGAAATGACCTAAATACTCATCACTTGATTAATCTGGTGAAGTAGTAGATGAGTTATTATGGAAAGCAAGAGATAAAAGATGAAAGGATGGGAATATAATTATTACTTGTTAACCTCGTGTTACAGAAAATAGATCTTGTCAAATGAAACTGCTTTTACCAATGAGACTGCAGTTTTGGTTGAGGTATAACACGGAGGCAACAAGCTTGGAGTTATGATAAGCTGTTTGACTCGTACTGCACAACATTCTGGTTAAAAATAACACTATGCAATACCCTTAACGTGCCAAATAAGCAGTTTAAGACAGCTGACTGATAGACATCAAAGTAGATGTCACTGAGAAATAAACATGGAATGGGGATGTGTTTAGTTGACTACATGGACTGTGGTTCTCCAATGATAATCAGACATTTTATTAATAATCTAGATGTAAATTCAAATGTTTCTGCCAATAAAAACATGTTCGTATAAAGATGGGTACACTGGTAATAATGTTGAGCTAGAATCCAATAATGTTTTACTCTACTTGCCAAAGTGCAAACCACTGTGTCACCCTGAGACCACAAACATAAGGAGTCTCGGAAATGAGATTAACAGGGTGTCAGTCAGAAGGCTTCATTCTGTGGCTCTGTGAGTTTGCTCTGACATCAGGATGTAACCCTGCCAACTATTCCCCACAGCAACTGGGAGATGTGTCAAGACACATCTCTCCATTGCTGCAGCTTGACTTTTTACATGAGGAGCTATTGTAAGGTTACTTTTTAGACTGTCACGTGTGGGAAAATACCCAAAGGTCCTTTGTCCCTCCTCACATTAGTCTGAGCAATTTTGCATATCACTTCCATTAAAATTCCAGACTGGTTTGAAAAATCCAGAGGTTCAACACACAAACAAACTATCTCAAAGAGCAACAAGTTACTGCACATTAGCTGTCTATCTTCTTTGAGCTACAGTCTGAACTTTTGAGATTTGCATCTGTAACTATTTCATTATTGGGATGATCTTAAGTTCTGCGATTAAGCAGTGTCAAAGTTTAAGGGCACAGAATTTTTACCCCAAGACAACCAGCATTTTTTTATACACGCCATCATGAGGTGGGGGACTGTGCCTTTTATATCTAGAAGGGAAAAGGCATTACAGGAGGAAGAATACAAGTCACACATTTTGTTTCTTAATAAAAGGAAAAGCTAACATTCATTTCTGGACTTTGCTATTAGACGCCTTTCTGACATGCTGCCTCCTTCTGACAAGCCAGACTACATCCTCTCCCACAGGCCATGCCTCCTTACTGCAAAGAAGGGGTTTGGTATTTGCTTATGAACACAAGACTTTGGCATGTGTCTTGGCTATCTCTCATATAACCAACCTTTCTAACTGCCAACTCTTAAAAATGCAATGGCTCAAATGTGCTAATGAGAATGATGGCTTTGTTTAATCAAGCATATTTTAGAAGAAGCTGTAATTGCTGTCTGTGTTCTCTAGTTTGTAGAAAACAGGCCTGTGCATGGATCTCTTATTACCTCATTTGTTATTTACAAACTGAAATGTAATTTCAATAGGCGAAATCTTATATTTCTTTATTTCATTCAGATTAATCTCCCTGTCTCAGTCTGAATCTAGATTAATTGTATTTTACATACTTTAAAAAGTATTTATCCATTTGTTCTACCTTCTGTTCTGCGTCATTCGGACTAATGGGTATTATGGCAGGACTGGAGGGCTGCATATGAAAATATTTCATCAGGAGTCTGCCTGTTTCTTTTAAATGAAATAAAGGCAGCAAGGGATAAAACTGAAAATGAAGGCAAAGTAAATCACTGCCCTCATGATAGGAAATGCCTGCCAGAACTCTTATTCAGTGGCTAATTGGTTTCCTTTATATATAATGCCCTAAACCACCAACAATATTTAAAAATGCATTTCTGTTAATCCTCATAGCATTAAATAATAGATCTTATGAATATGTTCTGAAAAAGCAAATACCATAGTACATTTCAACCAGCAAAGAGTCATATCAATTATAAAAAAAGAAATTTCAAGTATTACAGATTTTATATAATTTGCCTCTTCCCTACGAAGAAACTTGGATATAAAAATTGACTTAACTGACTTTCACCAAGAATAGAGAGCAGTACCAGCAAGTGAGAGAAAAGTCCTTTTCTGTGCTTCATCCATCCTGCCTATCACACAGTAGTCTTAAGACTTGCTAACTGTAGACCTTCACAAGTTGTGAAGTATAAATTTAGCATTCAAGTCATGGGAGAGCAAAAGGAAGGAAACATATTTTCTCTTGTTCCTGGTTATACATTATTTTTTTGGGGAAATATACCTTATTGCCATGTTGCAGAGCCAGTTCTAATCACCACAGGGAAGAAATTCACTTGGTACCCACCATATTGCTATCACTGATAATGTTAATATTCTCCATGAAAAGTCTGCCTTATTCTGCAACGACTTTTGATAGTGTCACACATCTATGATACAACTCCCAGCATTACATCATCTTTATGATAATCATGTTACCTTGTGATAACATACATGTTCATTGCCATAAATAGCAAAGTTTTAATCAATATGGTTTACCTACAGAATCAAGTATCACCTCCTGGTTGCCAGCTTTTTGCTCCTTGCATGAGATTTTTCTAACCCTTATGAAGAAGATAGTCAAAGATGCTAGAGAAGAGTGAGTAATGGGTATTGGAACGCAAGATTCAAATAACTCATTAAGACAGGATCTATGTGGTTTTGTGGTCACTGACTGTGTGTGGGCTAGTTGGAAGAGAAAAGAGTTTTGAGTTTTGGACAAGATCTTCTAGATCCATCAAGGGCCTTATGGTCAGTACAGTTCAGGACAAAAAATATACAAAATGTAAGAGACTGTTCTCCCAGGGAAGAAGAACTCTCTTTTATGACTTCCATGGATTTAAGCCATGGAGCACTAAGCCACAGTTAGTGGCAAGGAAACAACCTCCAGGCTGAAGAAAGTTTTCCTTGCCTTCTACTGCTGTCTTCATTCTCTTTCCTTTGTTTTAATAGTGTAACACTAGTTCTTGCAACAATCATGAAATTACAGAAGGAGGAACGTACTGATGATGAGAAACACGTTAGATCCATGCATATGAGATGAAGAAGATCCAATGAGTATAAAAAAGGACTGATTTTAAATGCTTTCAGACATAATTTGCCATATGCTCAGATTTCAAAAGTTCTTTTTCTGGAAGAGAATATTAGTTAGCAAACACACAGTGTTACAGTAATAATAGACTGTGAAGAACAACTCGTTAACCTTGTATGAAATGCTTAGACACAGAAACTTGCTACTCAGAGACTGGAACTGAGGTTAGATAAGTTGGACTTTGAAATAAAAGGCAGTCTGCTAATTGTCAGAGTAATTCAAATTCTAATAGCTTCCCATGGAGGTTGTAGATTATATGCTTCATTGGAAGTTTCAAATAAAGTTAAGTAACTTCAATAAATTCACTTTCAGTCATAATTTGTTGTTCATTAGTAAATCAAAGGAGGAAAAAAAAGACATCTGTGTAACAGTCTCTCAGAAGATACACCTCCAGATATGAAAAAAAAAAAAAATCAGAGTGACATGGAAAGGCAAACTCAGAAGCATTTTAGAATAATAAAATCTTCCCCAAGAATCTTCCCAAAAATCTTTCAGAGAGAAAAGAAAAAAGAAAGAAAAAAGGAGTCTCATGAAGTACCAATCAACAGCTGGAAAGAAAAAAAAAATGTAGACATGTGAAAATAACTTAAAAAGGCTTACTGTTAGGGAATTTTCCATGTACGTGTCACTCATACAAATATTCAGGTGACTGTATCATACAACTCCACATATGTGCATCTTACATCTTTTTTACACAAGCAGAGTATCTCAGGGATCAACACTTGACCCCACACTATCTCATATCATCAGAAATGATCTGGATGATGAAACTGATAGTGATTTCACCAAGTTTGCTAATAACACCAAATTGGGTGGTGAGATGAACATGCCAGAAGGGAGAGCCATCGTTCCACTCACCATTAAGGAACAACAAAATTAAAAGATAAGTCTTTATTAAAAGTCTTAATTCTTGACACTGCCTCTTCCCCATACTCCTGTATCATTTAATGCTAAATTCACTCACTTTTGAAATCTTCCATGTTTGTGGGTAAAACCCAGGTGATATACAAGTGCCTTGAATTCCAAGTCATGGAGAAATGAAGTAATTCACCTTCTGGTAAATGGGAATAGATACTTTTTAAATCATACTCTTCCAGCAATGCCGTAACCTACCTGCACTCCTTTGTTTTCCTACAAAAAGCACAGTAAGGAGCGGTAATTCAGGACAGAGCTAGCACTCTGTTGTTGCAGTGACAAGCCTATCTGGTCATGTCATGTATCTCCCTAAGCAATTGTTGTTCCTTATTGAATGAAACTGCTGTGTCTACAAGGTGTCTAGTGGTCTAGAAATCTTTATTAAAGAGCAGAAGATAAA
Source organism: Psittacus erithacus (assembly GCA_009867235.2). Taxonomy (NCBI): domain Eukaryota; kingdom Metazoa; phylum Chordata; class Aves; order Psittaciformes; family Psittacidae; genus Psittacus; species Psittacus erithacus. Next base: position 18,325 of record WYDI02032622.1, on the reverse strand, counting down.
AATATATTGCAATACCTAAATTACTGTACTGTTTCCTCTTGTTGTGGTCTAACATCAATGTTTATTTTAGTAGATTGATTTCTTGAATGAAACATACTAGAATGTTCCCAAAACATTTCTATTGCTTAGTCTGTTTAGCTAGAGAATCATTTAGTTCTCTCAGTTTCATAACTTTTGCTAAGTTTGTCTACTACTATTTTATCTTAGCAAATATCAGCGCTGTCACTTGAAAAAGTGCAAGATATAATGTAAGATAAATTTCATTAATAGACTTTATCCTTTACACCTCAGGATAGCAATTATGGAGAGTCTTTCCTGCCTACCATACCATCAGTGTTTCTATTTGATAAGGATGTGGTACCTGGTGATTCCTAGCTGTAGAGATGTTCCCTTTTAGATAATTAACAAATGCCACAGCCAGAAAAGTCTGAGTCAAGGTGTAAGCATCCTTCAAAAGGCTCCTGCTTGAAAAGAAGCACTTATGAGGTCAGTGTGGGCTTTCCATTTGCATGAGATGGCAGGTTTTTCTTCTGCCACAGAATTATCTTATCATTCTGTGGATTTTTCATCCATCTTCCTTGCCTTTTGGTCCTCAGACTACAGTAAGAGCATTTTCACAGCCTATTCTGCCTTGAGCTGGAAAATATATTGTCTTACAATTTTATAAAAGGACTCACTATCTTGAAATATATATTTAGCTAGCTGAATTATCATGACTTTTGGACTAGTCATAGACAGAAACTCACACATTGCTTTTTCTTTTTGCAATGAAGCTCTCTATTCTTTCCCTTCAGAAGCAGTCCCATTAGCCAAAATAAGCACCTGGAAGGACAGAATACCAAGACTGTGAAACCAAAAATATAATTGTTCTTTCTTCTTTTATTTATCTGTTTTATTTTATTTTATTTTTGTTTAGGATGTTTTTTTAGCAACATAACTCAATATTACTGATTGTGCTTACAAATTGACCATACACTGCTCATTACTGTTCAACATCACTTCTCTCACAAATTCACAAAGTCTCGTTTGTTACGGCAAATGTTGGGGGTCATATTGGGAAACACCACCTCAGTCGCTGCTGAGCTCAGTCAGTGAGTTAATACAGAAAAAAGGGAGCAGGAAATACAGGTTAGATTTTTCAGGATCTCTACAAGGCTCATTTGAAGTTTTATTTTCCTGGCAGTGTAAATACTATTAGCATATTAAATAACCTAGGAGTGAAACCCTTATTCCAATATCAGCTGCATGGGTTTGGCTGCTAAAGTCAAGGTCTTGGGGCAGGCTTTTTGCTCAAGAATAGATGAGAAACCATGTGAGAACATAAGGGAAGAAGTAGAGAAAGAAGAAAAATTGTAACCATTTTTCATACACCTTCTTTGTCAAGCTCATCTACAGCTTCAACCTTTTTCTTCAGCCTCAATTCCATAAAGCAGATATGCTTCACTATAAAACACATCTATGGGCTTTCTTAAACACCAACAGGTTCACAAGGACTCAATGTTCTTCAGCACTTATACCCTACCTGAGCTAATTTACTGTGTCCCTCATGTCACTTACCTGCGCGATGTCTACCACAATAGTTACCCTACCCAGCTCTGCAGTCCCACACATTCCATTTGCTGTTGAAAGCCTACAGGAAAGTTGGGAAGAAATACTTTGCTCACTTAGTGCCACAAAATTGGCCTGGATGAGGATGTAATGCAGCAGACCTCTAGCACAGGTGGAATAAGGCAGTTTCACTGTGTATCATTCAATATTCATTTATAAGCTCCCATAGAATTTAAAGATATTTCATTAGGTATTGCACATGGCTTTCAATGCTCAATTTCATTGCAGCCTTCAATGCTCAAGCCTACTCTTCAATTTTTTTTTCTTTCAGATGCTGAGAAAGAGCAATTTTAAAAGCTTAAAAGTGAGATACTAGCAGGCTGAAATGGCACTTTCTGGAATTCTCCATACTGGCTTTATGTTGTGCCAATGACACCACTGACTTCATAAGAGCAGAACTGGACCATTAAGCACTGAATGTTCCTAAATATTCCAAATTAGCTTATGCCTGTTTAGTGGTAAAATCAAAAACAGAAGTCAGGTTGACAAGTGACATTTTATCCCATTTGCTAAAACCTACTTCTAAAAATTTTCCAAATAAACCCAGAACTTGGAGGGAAATTTTTTACACACTAAAAAACAGTCAATTATTAACCCAGGATAGTCTGATACTGCTTTTTTAACTTGTCTTATTTTTCTTTTGATATTATTTTTTCATATTCCTTTCTGGTTTAGTTGGATTTCTAAACCAGAATAGATGGAGTATCTCTATTTGAAAAGGCAGTGTTCAATACTAAATAATGCATCATATGGATTATGGCTCTTTCTGTACCTAACAGGGTTTTGACCTGTCCTGAACAGTTCCATCCTCTGAGCTTCTGCTGTCCTTCTTGGTATCTGGTTTCTGCTGCATTTTAGGCATATAAGAGTGTATAAAGACAAAAGAGTTATTTTCCACAGGATAACCAGAATCATTAGAATTTCACAAAGGTAAGAGTTAATTATGTACACAGAATGATTGTGTTTTCAAATGGGTTAAGTATTTAAAATTCGCCAGTGCTTGAGCATACTTGTGCACTAGGGAAAATCAAGTTAATTTGAAGCAGTAGAAAGAGGACAAAGAATCATTATTTCCCTTAATACTCTAACTAAATGTTATGGACCATGCACATCTTAAAGAGCATTTTATGGCATTCTTTTTATTTATCTTTGGGGAAAAATTTCATCAGTCTAAATGTATTTCACATCACATTTGGAGCTCTGAAGGTGTACAGTTGCTAGATGATATATTCCAGAATTCATTGCAGCAGAAACTCATCACATTTACCCTTAATTTTTTATATTGCAGTACTGAGAAAATGAAATCCTGTCTTTGATTAGATTAGAATTCTGATTATACATTCCAGTTTTCCAATATTAACACATTTTAAACATGTTTAAGTTACTTAATTTATTAGTAAAGATATTTATCTACATTTTTGTTGAGATTATTATGAGGCAGCATAGCTTTCACTGGACATACTACCTTCTAGAGACATGAACGCTATCACTTTTATGGCATCTTGGTTTACGAAATTCACTCTTTACCTTAGTCCACCAGAAGTGGAAGTTGTTAGCCTTGTCATTATGCTACAAATTCTGTTTCTTAGAAGATGCAAAGGGTCTTTGAATCAAGCAGCCAAGTCAGATGGCTTGAATGCTAAATGTACATAGCATTCATTACTGTTAATTTAGAGTTATTATCTCTAAGCAGATGGTTCTGGTAGAGCAACTAATTGGTGTTTTTGAACTTTTCTACATCTTCATTATAATCTATCTGGGTCAAGTGGTAAAAACTTTTTTTAAAAAAAGGAGGCCAGAGGAATTGGCCAGGCCAAGAAATCAGAAATATTCTAAACAGGGAAACTGGATTGGTGGTAACCCAAATTTTTCATCATCTCTGCGCCTTTCATGGCCTGTACAAAGTCAGTTGGCTCTCTCTGTCATCTTCTGCACATTCCAGAACCACAGCTGGCACCAAATCATATTGTTTTTGTTGGAGAAGAGCAGGTCTGAACACTGAGCAATCAGAAATGCAGCATGTGGAGCAATCCTGCGAAGGCTGCGCTAAGCATGTCTCTGCAAGGCTTTTTTATTCAGCTCCATGTCATACTGCATTTTATTTGTTTTTTTAATTGCCCATATCACATCTGTCTGATTTAAGATTATAAGTTCCTTGAAGCAGGAACCTGTTCTAATTATAAAGCAGAAAGCACCCTATAAATTCAAGGATGCATTATGAAAAGTAACTGCACTGGTCACTAGTTGCACTTTCTGGTTTAGTCCAAAGCAGGGAAATAAAAGAAAAAAGATGCTCCCAACATATCAGATGAAATAAATGTGTTCAGTCCTTACTCCTGGGTTGTTCCATATCAGCTTTAGCAAAATAACTGCATTTCTTTTGACAATGAGCTAGAAGGAGAGAAGGGGGATGTGCTGCTCATACTTACTTGCATCATGGCATCTGGAGGTTCTGCGTACAAGGCAAAAAGCGGAGATTAAGGACAGCTGAGCCATTACAATACAGTTGTTAAGAAGTACTCCTGAGCCAGCCAGGCTGCTGCCTTGAGGTTCCTTGCTAACCATCAAATAACTCTTCTACCATCCTACATCCTCTAGGAAATGTCCTCTAATCCCCATGAACTTGCACTTCACCATGTCTGTGGGTTAAGAGCAAAAGGAAACTGGCCCACAACGCAGTAACAAACATGCTAGGTCAAGTGCACTATGCAGAAACCTGCTATGTTAAAATGAAAGAAGCTCATCCTGTTCTGCTTTTTTTGCAATGAACATATTTTAAATGCTGTTCAACACCTAGAGTGTAAGATTGATGCTATGAAAGTTACACAAATTTATAAAATAGCTGAAGTGTGAGCTAGAGATTTTAGCATTAAAGAAAAACAATCAAAAAAAGTTCCCATATTAATCATTGTGTTCAAGTAAAACAGTATACTTTGCATTAAAACAAATCCCTGCTGCCATCTCCATTTATCTGAAAGATAACAAGGGCAGTGTTGTGCACGGAACTTACCTTAGCAGGAGACAAGACAATTATGAGAAATAAGTCACAATACTAGGAAATTACTTCATAGGAAAAATATTCTTTTTACTACAAGGCTCTGAAACAATCCTTAGTTAATAATAGATTAACTATACATAGCTACCCCAACACCTTTATGCCATACAGACATGTCTACATCAGAAACTAAACTAACCACCGCTGTTACGTTAGAATGCAGCTCAGACTGTCTGTGCCCCAATATCTCTTCTCCTGTTCATTCTCCAGGCTGTACTTGTCACAAACTTTTTGTTCTTTTCATTCTCTTCCATCTGATGGCATCACACTTACACCTTTGTAATCCTGTTTTTATATTGCAGCTATGATAGCTGCCTACAGAATTCTGTGTCTTTGCAATTGTATCTAGGGGGCACTTACAGCCATATAGGGGCTCAGTGTGCTGTCTTCTGTGCAGAGAAAAAATGATATTCCTGGTTCTTGGGCAGTTTAAACAGTAGTTAGAAAGACACTATGCCCCAAAGGATGGCAGTGGCAGGGAAAAGGAACAGAAAATCCTTATGAAAATGCCAGAGGGAAACTTGGCCCTTAATGTGTGTTTTCCACAATCTGATAAGGCTACAGGTGGGAAAAGTTTAGCTGAGTGGCACAGAAGTATTAGATGTGAGAAGAATATAACTGTAACCAAGGTGAGGAGACCAGTGAGACAGCAGTGTGGAGCTAAAGTTGTACATTATACCGCACAACATATGCCTATCAGCAAGGAAAATGAGAAGTAAACGGTTAAACTGATTTTCCTGTGAAGAGCTCAGGAAAGCTTTAACAAAATCACACAACAGTTTAAAAATCTAAAAGGCTGTCTTATCCATCTTGATCGATAAAAAATAGTTGTCGTAAGAGCTGCGGAAGGAAGTTTTTGAAAACAAAAGCCTGTAGAGATGAGCAACTGGATTTATCTAGATGTTTTATACTTCCTTCACCAGAACATATAGGTTAGCATAAAGAATTCCTCTATCATAGCGTAAAGATTCACGACTAGTCCTAATATTTGGGGACAGAAAAGAGCTCTTACTAACCTCAGAAAGTCAAATGCACAGTACCAGTGAGAGGCAGAAGGAAGTTTAGGTTTCAGTTACACTTATGCCACAGCTTCTAAGGATTTCAAAGGGTCTAGGAATGCACTGTAGTTTGAATCTTAGGCAAGTGTCTTAGGAACAAACAAGTGTTTTGCTGTCCAGCCTCCTTGCTACATGATGCTGCTGTTTTACAACAAGTCATGGGTAGCAAGCCAAAAGCTTGGAATGCACCCTGCAAGCAAAGACTTGCAAGAGAGGGTGCACTTATTAGAAACTGTGTGCTAAGTATCAGCTGGCACATCCAAAACCTCCCAATACTAAAAGTCATTATGAATATGCTGAATGCTACACTCCAATCCTTTCTTTAACTTAAAGCTACTTTTCTTCCTTCACAGATGAGAAGGAAAGGCCTGTAGTTAAGAAAGATCTCTGGTTCACTGAAAGGGGACAGGATGAGGGTTGGATGTGGCTACTTATTAAACATGAGATAATAACATTTTGCTGCAGATCTGATTAGGACTCTAAGGACACTAGCAATCTGAGTGGCTTAATGTGATTTCCCAGTACGAAAATGTAAGGTATTCCCAGGATTTAGGGCTAGCATTTCTGGTGTCTTGATTTTCCTATTTTTGTTTGTTTGTTTGTTTTTGTGTTAGGTTTTGTTTGTTTGTTTTTTGTTTGGTTGGGGTTTTTTTTTTGTTTTTTTGTTTTCTTTTTCTTTCTGCCTTGTAAATAGTTGGATAAGAAGAAACCACAAACACTAATACTCAGTAAAATTCCATGTCTTTTGTATCACGGAACTTAAGAAGTAAGAGCGAAGTACAGAAAACTTTCTTAAGGGTAAAAGTTTATCCTCCTAAATGCTCTCCATGGAGAAACTGTGTTGAGTCATCTTCATTATGGCACAACAGAACATTACTTCAGACCTAAAATGATTAGCATTATGAGTCAGTTCATCAATTGTTTTAGATCTAAAGTCATGTTCCAGCATTGTCATGTAATGCAGTAGGCTTAACTAGCCAGGGAACTGGGGAGAATGATTAGACAAGGAGTCAAATATATCTCTCATAGATATTTCTTCTGAAAAAGAAAAAAAACCAGAGCCATGAGATTCCCAGCTTTGTGCTGTCTGAGTATCACAGCTAAGTTAAACACCCTATGCCCTCCCTCACCCTTTCTCTCATAAAACAGGGTCTCCTGCCTACAAGCAGGACACAGGGTCAAAAAGTGCATTTCCTACTAAAATCAATGTGCATATTTCCAATAGCTGTCTTAAATGAACTCCATGGCAAACTTTGAATTTAAGTCTTGGATAATAACAGATTCTAAGGAAAAACAAACAAACAAACAAGAAACCAACCAACCAAACAAAAAAACCCACCCCACCACCATACACAGCACCTTATCGTGGACTTAGCTGTGCCCAGCAAACTTCAGCAGGTACAGTAGTTGAGGGTTACAACCCCATTATTAGTGACAACTAATTCTGAAGTACAGATTAGACTCTTTTCAGGTATTAAGCCCTGAACAAAGCCTAATTTGTAAGAGTGCTCCAAGGCAGGAAAAGGGCTCTTGATCTCAGTGTTCTTGAAAATATGTGGCCTTTTTTTAAAAAAAAACAGATGGCATTCTGAACCTAGTTTTGCTGTATTTGAAGGAAAGTGCTACCAAATTACTCATTAAGTTTCTTATATAGCTATTTCCAACATTTTAGAATATTTTAACAAAACCATAAATTTGACAAGAACCCTCTTGAAGAAGGGAGCAAAGAAATAGGTCTTTCCTAAAGAGCTTGTTGCTGCTACAAATCTGAGGCAGCAACAACAAATAATAAAATCATGTCAGTAAGAATTTATTAAATAGTATTACATAAGCAAAAAATATTAAAAGGCTTTGAGTTCCCAACTACTACACTTGTAACTCTTCATAGAACAAAATCAAATAAACTTCTGATTAAGTATTTTAATGTCTACTTTTAAAAATAATGGCTTTCTTCAAGGTGAACTACATTGATCTCTGAATTGTCTCCATGTGTGATTTCCAGTGCAGACGGCTAAATTAAAGCTATTTCATACATAACAGTATACACTTGCCAAACTTCTCAAGGTAATGCTCAGCAAAAACATTAGAAACTCAGTGGTCATTCACAAACATACTCCCACTCTGACTAAACCAGTAAGATTATATTTGCAACTTAAACTTCAGTCATCTGACTTTTTAGCTTTGATAGTAAGACAAATCCCATTCCTTTTGTCCTCTCCTGCACTCACTTTAAAATAGGATATTTCAAGTTGTTTCTTCATGAGTAAATTCCACTTCTTACCTGCAAATCTCCACATACTGGGGTGTGTCTCCAGGTGAGGCTGAGGATTAAGACAGGAATTTGCCAGAGCCCCAAGGCAACAGAGCTGATGAAACAAGAGTATGTTGCATTAGCTGAGGCCAGAGCACCACTCTCTGGACAAATATTTGCAGCATTTTCTGTTATTCCTGTGCAATTGTTCTTTAATATACTGCATCATTTCCAGAATTGCTAAAGAGGAGAATGTTGTATCTTCAGCACTGGCTACTCTTCTGCCAAATCTGTTTCCTATGTGTAGCAATAACCTCAAAGCAGAGATCAGCAGGACTGGTAGAAATCACTGTCTTGAATTAGCCAAGTTTTTCTGGATGTTTAGTGCTCTGCGAACAATTGTATTATCGGCAAGGTTTGGTAGTTAGAATACAAATAGAACATTTTTCCCCTTCACTCCTGGAAAATAATAATTTGTCCTTAGTAGAATCAAAATACTCTTTCTCAGCCTGATCCTAGGATGTACTAAAACCAAACTGGTCTGCATCCATAGGTGTTGAGTGGTATATTTCTGTTTTCCCACATATATACATTTACTGCTGACATGTCTAGAAAAATCCTGAAGTTGACTTCTCCAACAGTACTGCTAGTGGCACTGTTTCTGACCTTCCATGAGAAAAATTGTACGATCAACAATGAGGGAATAGCACCAGTAGAGTAGAAAGAAATCAGCTCAAGCATTGGACTTTCTGAGGAATGAAATTTCTTCTGCACTGGGTACAGCTACTGAGCTATTTGTGAGAGAAGGACAGTGGTACAGAAAGCATTCCCGTAAGTACCACTCACACAGTGTTTTAGAGTGGATTAAAAATATGACATAGGATGATGGGCTATGTGTATCAATGCATTACAGCATCATGAAGAACAGGCAGTATGAAACACATTAAAGAAGACATGAAAATAAGAGAGTCACTGAAGCGCACCATTGTTGAGTTCACAGGTGATATGGATGAGACCTGAGAACAAAAAAGGGTTACAGGCCAGTTCTTTAGTCACTGAAAGTTCATGTAATCTCATTACAATCAAAGGAAGTATAACAGTTCTCCTCCTCTAATGACCTCACCCAGGATGTAAAACAGACTGTATGAGACAAAGCCTTGAATGCAAAACAAAGAGGTTAAAGTTAAGCTCAATGGATGGAGTCAACAAGCGTGCTGGAAGTGGGGTGGTGGCACATGCAAGCAACAGAAAAAACCTGTTTCTCTCTCTTGGGATATCAGCCATAAAGCTCTATTTTAGCACATTCCTATGCTACATAAGCAGCAGAAAACCAGTGCTGTAAGCGCTGTGCATCACTGGCAGCTGAGTAACACAAGGGATGTTCTTCATTGAGCATGGCAGGCAGCAATACTGAACAGATGCAACTGCATTTTCTCTTTTCTTGAGAACAAGAAGGATGAAAAAATCTCTTATAACCCAAGCAACATTAGCACATGTTCAATAGGACAACTAACATATTCCAGCTGTTTACGACTACCACTTCCAAATCCTGTCCTGCTCTCATCACATCAGGTTTCACTCAAGTACTTGAAAATTTATAGACTGGTTTCTTGGGGAGACTTTTGAAGTCTGACTCAGAAAAAAGTAAACATAAGTTGACTAGCACCAAACTGTGAATGAGCACATAAGTAAACAATGAAGGTAAAGCCAGTTAACTCTGAATATTATAAAGGAATATGAATGAGGGATTTGCAGTAACAAAAGGTATTGAAATAAGGAGGTGTTATTGGGGGTTTTGGTGTCAGGTTTTTTAGTTCCAGTAAAATTAAAGCTTATCCAAATCTATTTTGGCAAGTTTTACTTTTATACAACAAAGAAGTAATGAAAAAAATTATTCATATGTGTACCAACTGGCATGCTTGGTATTTTTTTTTGGACATAACACAAATTTGATTCAATCCTTCTGTCTCTATAATGAGTTTAAAAGTGCTAGTTCTGTAATGCGTTTGTGTGTGTGTGTGTGTGTGTGTGTGTGTGTGTGTGTGTGTGTGTGTGTGTGTGTGTGTTCAGAAATCTACATGTTCCATTGTTCTTTTATAGCTATTTTTATCTGCTGGGACTGTATGTGCAAGGTGATCAAACCTCTTGTGACTAAGTACCTGTAGCTGTTTCTCCTCCAGTTGAATTTACTTATATGAATGAGGATCTACTCGACACACTCCTGACTGAGATGAATCTGAGGTATTCTCAAAACAGACCAGAACTACACAAGCTCTACTTCCCTGTACATCCAGACACATTTCAGACTTCTACACCTTTGAGCACTGACAGAGCAAGTAATCTTTCTTGAATAAAGGTAACTTCATTAAAAACTTAAACCTAATGTCTGGAAGAAAGAAACAAAAAGATTATAAAAAGCCCACAGAAGCAGAAACAGACTGCAGCTCAAGCAGAATTCTTTAACTTCATGCAGCAGTACCAGCTAGGCTTGGTGAGGTGTCTTTTATTGGTAAAAGTAATAAAGCAGTACTGATTAACCAAGAAAAGATAGGCTTTTTCATTAGTGCAGCACAGAACTACATTCCTCCTTCACTATGGAAGCCAACACTGCAGCGTTGTTACCTTAGCTGCCCTGCAGACTCAACACACATCACCACACTACTGCTGCAGAACAGAAATCCACTGCTGTTTCTCTCTCAGCAAGTGCCTTCATTTCATAAGTCTATGAAAACTTATGTGCTCCATTTCTGTATAACAGATCTTGTGTGTGAAGTCAAACTGATGCTGAAATTTAGATGTCAGTTCCTTCCCTGTCTTCTTGAAGCTCAAAAGAATCATAGAATCATAGAATGGTTTGGGTTGGAAAGGACCTTAAGATCATGTATTTCAAAACCCCCTACCATGGACAGGGACGGCGCACCCTAGACCATGTTTCCCAAGACTTTGTCCAACCTGGCCTTGAACACCGCCAGGGATGCAGCATTCACCACTTCTCTAGGCACCCTGTTCCAGTGCCTCACCATCCTCACAGTCAAGAACTTCTTCCTTATATCTAACTTAAACTTCCCCTGTTTTAGTTTAAACCCATTACCCCTCGTCCTATCGCTACAGTCTCTCACTAAGAGTCCCTCCCCAGCATCCTTATAGGCCCTCTTCAGATACCGGAAGGCTGCTATGAGGTCTCCATGCAGCTTCTATTCCCCAGGGTGAACAGCCCCTACTTTCTCAGCCTGTTTTTATAAGGGAGTTATATCAGGCCTCTGATCATCCTCACGGTCCTCCTCTGGCCTTGTTCCAAACAGTTCCATGTCCTTCTGATGTTGAGGACACCAGAACTGTAACAATACACAAAGTGGGGTCTCACAAGCGCAGAGCAGAGGGGCAGGATCACCTCCCTCAACCTGCTGGTCACATTTCTTTTGATGCAGCCCAGGATGCAGTTGGTTTCTATGCTGCGAACGCACACTGCTGGCTCATGTTAAGTTTCTTACTGACCAACAACACCAAGTCCTTCTCTGCAGAGCTGCTCTTTATCACTTCTGCAAAAGAATGGAAGTCCCTATGCTTCCGTGTTTGCTTCTGTTGCATATGTTTGTGTGCTGTTGAACAGTATGATTTTGACATGTGCCAATTTGCTCTTTCCCATATAATTTCCATATAGTCTTCATGAGAGAGCACGCGCCAGAAACCATAGTCCAATATGCAATTTGGCTACAGGCCATATGCAGCATAGTTGAAAACTACTGATGCAAACCATTTTAAGCTAGTGTTATACGTATCCTTACAGAACACACGATCTCTTGAAGCATAGGATGCCCCATGAAAATCTGAATTTTGATCATAAGAGAAATACACTTCTTTTTCTCTTAAAAGACATCTATATCACAGGCAGACCAAAATAAATATAAGCAAGATAAGCTACTGTTTTTCTGTTCCCTAATAAATAAATTGCTTTTTTTTTTTATCCAGTAGCTAAATATTCTTACTATTGACTTAGAAACTGAGCAAAATCTGTAATAAAATAAATACAATAAAATTAACTTCAACAGAACTCTTGTCCACCCACACTATTGGTATATTTGTACCATAGAGTCATGGCCTTTAAAAAAGAGACTTTACCTAATATTTTGAATTAATAAATTTAATTTAGCCATCTTTATACAGTGTAATACAATTCCTTAGAGCAGAAAGAAATTATTTAAGATACAATTTTGGACATTGTGTCACTACAGAGCAACTTCCAAAATTCTTTATGTTAGGAAAAATTACCTGCAAGAAGAGCTAGCAAATTAACTGAAGCACTAAATCCCAGGAGCTGTTAAGCTTCTCCCAGCATCCACAATATCTCTGAGTCCACACCAGCTATGGATGCTTATGAAGTAGTTCAGATCTCAAACCTGAATTCCAGTTCAGAATTTGGGCTGTCACTGGAAATATCCAGTGACTCACTCAGCCTCCTGTCTCTTCCTATCAAAAACACACCTCATTTAAAATTCAGGTTTCTTTGATTTCAAGGAAAATCCATGAAATATGATGATGTGCATAAACCTAATTCATATAATCTGGAAATGCAATTCACATAGACTTTGAGGTGTTTATTCAGCAACATATAACATTGATGTGTTGCTACTGTCTGTTTCTGTTTTCCACAGATAAGGCATGAAAAATGGAGCTGCATGACAGATTACATGCTTGATCGTGAATGTCCCACTTTGTGACACAGGAGGGGAAAATGTGACAGGCAGCATCTTTCACAATAAAAAACGAAACCTAAGGAGGCTTATAGAATCATAGGACTGTTCAATTCATATTAAGGAGAATCCTGACAGCATGGGACACCAGCTTAACTGGAGTGCACCCAGTCTTACTTGAAATACTTGCTGAAAAAATGTGAGTAGAAACTTAGTTCACAGGTATGGGCTGTATTTTGGGGTAAGTATTTTAGAATAAGTATTTCCTTGAACACTTTATCATATTTTACCTCTTGACATCCCTCTAAGCCAACATCTGTTTAATCCAAACATAAAGCACCTAGTGCATCTTGTCTAATATTTACTGCATGACTGAGTACCCTCTGCAAAAAAAGTGAATGGATAAAAAGATGCAAAGGGAAGTTAAATTTTTTGTTTCTCCTTGAAAAGCATGAATAATTCTTGGGCAAACACCAACTATTTCACACTTACATGCATATGAATACTCTGGCCATGTTTCAAGCAGTGCTGCACTTGTTCCCAGAAAATCATGTTGGTGTAATTCAAAGAGCCCAGCAAGCTTCCAAAACCCTGCCAGATATCATGACATTTTTGTAACAAGTAGTACAAATCTTTAAACATGTTTAAAAGTATCCTAGGATGATTGGTCTTTATATTCTTATTGTGGATGTTTTTATAGCATCATTAGGAATGTTTCAGGATTTGTTCAGTTTGTAACACTATGAACTCAGCCAGACTGGGCTTCTTGAGACTAAGAGGAAAAAGGCAAGCTGGGAGCCAGCCCTCCTCCCCACACAAAGGAAACCCAGTGCATGCCATGGAGCATGGTGTGGTGTTCTAGGAAATGCTCTACCAAAGGATTCCTTGATGTAGGACTGCCCCCTTTCACAGTTTTCCTCAGGGAGCTGAGAGGTTTTTGGTCCGTCTAGGGTATATTTCCAGTAAGCACAGAAAGAGAGGTAGTCTTCTGACCATGTTTTCAAAAAGACCAAATGACACCGAGACTGTTAAAGAATGTCTTAAAAGTTCTCATCAAGAAAAAAGCAAAACAAACAAAACCCCCTCCGTAAGACCGGTGTAGATTGTTCTGGCGCCCCAACTCACTCATTCCTTTCCATATTTAATTTCTTTACCTAAGATACTACAGGTAAATTAATCTCAACTAAGTATACTTAAAATCCCTCAAAAAATACTAAGCCCTATTATTCCAGGCAAAACCCTGTGAGCCTCTCAGTCTACACCAGTCAGCCCACTTGCTTTACTCTTCCGTAAGTAATCATGCTTTGCAATCCTGTTGTGCTGTGCATCATCACAGAGGCAGCAGGAGAGCCAGAGAGGAGTGAAGGCAAATGAAGCTGCCAGAATCACAAAGCTCAGACTTGAGGAAGCAGAGCATATTACCTAAATATTTTCGCAGAAAACTGCAACTGATAAAACTAAATAAATGAAGAGGAGATATTTTTTTTTTTTTAAATATTAAGAACATACCTGCTATTAAGTGGCAGGTAGAGACAACCAGTAATCTCTTAGGAGGCTGCAAAATATGCAGAAATGCTGCTTCTTCCTTTTGAAGAAAGGCAGACCATGTTAGGCTATACATTCATCATTTTTATTGAGTAGTAAGATGACATTAAGTATCAGTTTTAAACAGGTTGCCTTCAGAGCAAAATAAGTAACCAAAATGGTGTAATTTCATGTGCTAGAAGGAGAAAGCAGTGTTAAAGTCGAAATTCCTGTCTAATTCTTCTTTAATTTGGACCAGATATCGAAGAGAGACTTCCTTGTGCAAGTGCCACAGAATAAAGTATTGGTCCCTCATTGAAACTTTCCTACTTTGCTTACAGTGCCCTTGGAGATACTAAAAACCTGAGAAACAGGTTACAGACCTGTTTCATAGATACAGACCTGAGAAACATGCTGTAGCTGACACTCCTTTGAGCATGGGAGATTAGACCACACAATCTTTCAGTTTTCATGTTCCACACAGTTCTCATACCTCTAGTAATGTAGAACAGTTTGAGAAAAAGATTAAAGATAATTTTAATGAGTCAAAAAGCTTAACAAAAGTCAAATTAATAAAAAAAGTGAAATTTTGGTAAATTTTATGATCCAAGATCACAAGGTTTCTGACTCAAGATCTCTAAAATCTTACGGTCTGCAACATTACTACTGAGGCAGATTTCTCTGTAACTGGCATAGTTAGATGCAAATCAGAAATTTTACTTAAGATTGAATATGAGAAACAATTACATAAAAAAAAGTGTGCAAAACAGATGTGGGATACTCCAAAGCCTAAACAGGAGCAGATGTTTTAAACAATGCCTGATCATATGAGATTTGTTGTCCCTTATTTTAGGCTGTCCTCTGTTCATGGACAATCTGTAAACACTAACCTTCTTTTAATATGAACTTTTAAGAAGAAAAGAAATTAAATATACCCATTATTAGGACCCTTATGATGGGAACACTTGCTTGTTATTTAAGGATGGAAGTTTCACATCTGTTTGACAGCTGTCCGGCTCGTCTGTTTACTTGAAAAGCATGTACATTTGACAGTCATTCATGGACTATTGCCTAGAGAAAAGTATTCTAGAGGACTTCAAACTGCATCTTTATTCTGGCATAGGGCTTTGCAATTCTTTACAAGCAGGATACTTCAGATTAGAAGCAGAGCTTGCTGTAGAGCATATCCTTCTCTTACCCTGGTACCACACTCGATAAATTCATGACTTAGAAAAGACTTCGCAAGAAAAATTGGCAATTAGTTATTAGAAGCAGTTAATTTAAATCCTGAGGTGCCAATGAAGCTCTTTAGCCTTTCTCCCCTTAAACTGTGTAACAGAGAAGCTACAAACAGCATGCAAAATAGCTAATAAAGGAGTGCCTATCTTCTTCATGTTTGAAAGAGCAGCATTTTATTTTTAGAGGACAGATAGAAAGCAGGAAAGCGCTGGATACCATCTTCTAATCTCAGGTGTTCAAACATCATATCAGCCCAGAATAAATGCCTGTCTTCCAGATTTAAGTTTCTCTCAATAATATTTTCTACATGATTGTGAAGTTTTCTGTCACAGCTCTTGAAATTTAGAGGGCTCTGTCATTTGCTTCTGCTTTTTCCTTGCAATGGCCATGTTACTCATTCCTTTCCCTTTTCTCTACTCTCATCCTCTGAAGCTAGTCTGCTCAAGGAACAAAATCCTTACAAAATTCTTCAAGTTTGAAGATAAGACTATAGAAGGAGATTCTAGTTAGTTCTACCTTCTCAAGTCCTCAGCTCTTTTTCAGCCAGCAACAAAATATGTGGTAGCCATTCAGCCTAAGTCAGGCTAATATCTTTTCTGTTAAAGGCCACAAATTGTCTTGAGTGTGGTAGGACTCAAGAATGCTCTATTAGTGAATATGTTAATAACAACATTATAAAACGCCTCTTATTCGCATCTCCTTAAACATCAACGCTTCCCAAAATAACTGTCCTAGCAGTATTTCATCTGCTTAGATTTCTCCATCTTCCTTTTCCTTTCTGGAAAGCCAGATGTCTTTATGGACTAATTGCTGCAACAGTGTCTTAGCTCCTAGCATCACATGCATGCCATGTAGCATGGATTAAATGATGCTAAAGGGCAGACATCGGGGCTATTATAACTATTGTACTATGCTAGTGTCATTTGGACCACAACTATCAAAGACAGTGATTATCAGTTTCCCATTTCTCTGTGTATGAAACATTTCTTCTTTCTCCAAGGAGAAATGAATCCATGAATGCAACTCATGAACCTCCCAGGAGAAATGAATCTCATGAATCCAAAAACGCAACCTCTGCTCATACAAAAGATCATGGAGATGTCTCTTACAGTTGCATCACTTACTTCTTTGAGAAATGAGGTCTTCTAAAAAAGTGCTGACCTGCAAGTGAAGTGGGAAGGAGCAGTGGTTCAGAGACCTAACTTAATACCTTGCGCTTCTACTACTTTTGAGGAGGATGAATTTATGTAACATTTTTCAGAGTTCACTGTGCTCAAGATATGTCTTTGAAGACAGAAATACCAAATGAGCCACACAGGTCATCAGTATACTAAGACGACTTCACCACTTGGAACATAAGGCATGCCCAGTAATCCAGACGCTTCACTTTGCATCCTGCTGATCGTTCTGATGAATCAGATTAGTTTTAGGAAGTCTGTTGTGTTCATTAACCTAATTTTAATTTCTATGAATTTTAGTTTAAGTAAAAAACTTAAGATAAGAAGCAGGCATACAATATATATCACGCAAGTTTGTAGAATGACTTGTCTAGAAAGTAAATAAAGTGACCGTTTATGCTTTCAAAAGCTACTGCTCTGAAGTCATCTCATTACTTAAAAAACTTAAAACAGTTGAAAAACATTTCTCATAACATCAATCAGTTAATAACAAATAGTTACAATCCTTTCCAAATTACAATACAAGAAAGTTAAAGACAAAGTTAAAGTTAGATTCCTCATTCACATCTAAAGACATAATGAAAAAGGGCTTTTAAGAGTTAACAAAGAAGTCAGGGAGGGAAGCTGTAACTCTGCAAGCTATTTCACCATTTCCCCTCCCATCCCTTCATCTGGATTGGATCATGTTAGTGTATGAGTCAGCTAATTATGAAAGATTTCTCTGAAATGAATTAGACAAACCCAGCATCTTTAACAGAAACAGATCTTGTGACCTGGCAGAGTTCCGATCATGGTCCAAATAAAGCCCACCCAGATGTGACCACTTCCTTTACTGTAACTCAGAGAACAGCAAAACATCAGTATGAACCTCCTCAGCTAAGCATCTTTACAGCGTTCCTGATAGGGAAGTAACCTTCCCAGTTTACCAATAGCTGCTCTGATGAATAAAATCATATGTGGCACTAGTCCCAGAGATAAAATAGTTTAATGTTACTGAGATCAGAATTATGTTTTTGCATTCAAATATGCATGTCTGCTTTTGTCTTCAAAAACTTTCCAGGATCTAGGGACAAATCAGATATTTTAAAGTTGCAAATCTCATGAAATTAAGGGTTGTAAGATTGTATGAAGGCACTATTGTCCCAAGCCTGCTTTCCAGCTTTAGTACTTCTGAAACTAAATGCACCTTGGGCACTTCACTACCTAGTGAAATGGTTGAACATTTTGTTACTGATCTGGTATCAGATTCTTCTCTGTTAGTTTCTAGATTCTGCTGAATTTAATCACCAAGTGCAAATTGTGCTGTAGTTCATTGCTTTGGAAGACAACTGGAAAAATGCGAAGATTTAATTGGTTTTGCCCCTGTGGGTCATAGAATCACAGAATAGTTAAGTGTCGTGGTTTAAGGCCAACCAACAATCCAGAACCATGCAGCCGTTAGCTCACTCCCCCCACCCCCTTCCACTCCTCCCACTCCCAGAGGGATGGGGAGGACAATCGAAAGAATGTAACTCCCATGGGTTCAGAGAAGAACGGTCCAGTGACTAAGGTATAACACAAAACCGCTACTGCTACCACCAATAATAACAATGACAAGAGAAATAACAAAGGAAGAGAATACAACCGCTCACCACCCGCCGACCGATACCCAACATGACCAAGCAGTGATCTAACCCTTCCGGGTAACTGCCCCCAGTTTACATCCTGCGCATGACGTGCTC
>WYDI02032621.1:0-18776 GCA_009867235.2 Psittacus erithacus | reverse complement strand
AGCAAGCTGCTCTAGTGGAAGGTGTCCCTGCCCGTGGCAGGGGTTGGAGCTGGAGGAGCTTTGAGGTCCCTTCCAACCCAAACTATCCTATGATTCTAAAAGGATCCAGCTCTACAGTGCTGTTAGCTCAGCTGATGCATTGGGCTTCTCTGGACT
Source organism: Psittacus erithacus (assembly GCA_009867235.2). NCBI lineage: Eukaryota > Metazoa > Chordata > Aves > Psittaciformes > Psittacidae > Psittacus > Psittacus erithacus. The sequence goes on along the minus strand of WYDI02032621.1, from coordinate 18,620 downwards.
GCTTTGTGCTGTCAGCAGCTGCTTTTTCCTTGCCATCTGCACCATGAATTCCCAGCTCAAAGGATGGTGAAATGGGAAACTGAGGCAGGGGTAGAAGCAAAAGTTGGTTTCCAAGGCATGGCTGGTTTCTGATGCTCCCTACAAAAGCCAAATGCTATTGCTGCTGTGGGGACTCAGGTTGCAAGGACAGGAGTAGGGCTGCTGAAGATCCATTCAGAAGTAGGAGTGCGATAAGCAGTGAATTTCTAAGGAACAAAGCACATCTAGGATTTCTTTATTTGTTGTACACAGTGTGTACAACCTCCCAGGGAATACATCTGCATTTGCACTTTAAGGTTAAAATCCAAACCAGGAGAGAAATGGAGGTGTTATTCCTGCTGTGAAACAGTGAAGATTGCAAGGGGGAAAAACATAGCCTAAACATGATGAAATTCAATTTGGTCCTTGAGGTGGTACTGACATCCCAACAGCAGCCTTGTTCCTCCTCTGCTCCCAGGCATTTTGGCAGCATTGCAAAATGCCAGAGCCCCAGAAACTGCTAATTTACCCTTGTGAGGTTTTGCTTCTCCAGCTCAGAAATGGGAGGCAGGGGTGCAAAACCAGATGGGAGCTGTCAGCCAGCTTCAAACCAATGCAAAGCCTCGGGATGGCTTGTATTTATGGAGATATTTGCATCAAACAATCACAGAAGATCCTTGGTATCAGTTGGAGAAGGGGAATTTGGTTCCTATGGCCCAGCTCTGCCTCCTTTCCAGCATGGGCTTTAAGCTTGAGGAAGGATGAGAGGGGCAGCAGGGACATCTGTGCTCCCACTCTCCCATAAGAAGCTTGGGCTGGTGGAAGGCACCCTTAATGTACGCTGTTAATATAAAAGGAAGGGATGAAGCTCCTTTCTTGCAATATGAAACAGAGGGGGTTAATTCTGAGCTTTCAAAAGTGCATGCACAATGTTCATGTCAGCTGCCCAAAATATTGTTAAACACAAGCGATTTGTGATTTAAAATATTGCAAGCCTGCTATTTTTAGCACAGAGGAACCTTTCGTCATTCTCCATTTAGATGGCTTATCAGAATTAAATAAATAACAGCAATGGTTACTGCTCAAATTAGGTCTGTCTCGGTTTCCATGGCATCCAATCTGTTATCTCCAATATTCTTGCCAGGATTTGTACTGGGGCTCTGGGACAGCAACATTTCTTATAAGGCTTATAAGGAATTATCCTGTAGCAATTTCAGCTATATGGTTTCTATGAAACCCTGGAATAAATGGGTTTATTTAAGATGTGTTGAAGGAGGTTTTTTCCCTTTCTTTTTCTCTTTCTTTTTTTGAACAGTTGTCTATTTTTAGCACTGCTGCCTGCTTTTATGTGGCGCTGCCTTAACTCTTTAGTGGATGTGTTGATGTGCTGTGCGGTGGCTCTGCCTGTTGCATTATCCTGCGGGAGCAGATGAGGGCTTTGATGCTTTGATGCCACCAGCAGAGCATATTTGAAAGCCAGGTTTCAGGAACACTGGATAAGAAGAGTCTTTGCTTCTGCCTTTTTGGTACCTCACAGTCCTCTGAAAGCAGCAACGCAGGAGTATTGCCACTCGTTGTGAGACACCGAGTGTAGTCACGCTCAGAGAAAAGATAGCATTGAGCCAAAGAACTCTTTTTCTGAGGCTAAGACAAAACAATATTGGCTACGTCAAGTTGCTGGGCTCAGCGTAGAGGTAAATAGGTAAAATACATATTCCTGTGTTATGTGGAAAGCCAGGCTGGGTGATTTGATTCCCTCTGATCTAACACTCTGTGCAACTGTGCATTAAGAAGACAGCTATAATCCCACCTCAGAAGAGCACGGTGCGCACAGCAAGCTGTACAGCTGCAGAGAAAAGGAAAATGCATTTGTGGTCTAGCAGCTGTGTATTTCCCTATAGCTCTTCAATTAATATTACCTTTTACGAGTACATTTTTTAGATCCTTGGCCATTAGGGTTTTCAAGTGAAGGTTTCATTAATCTTTTGGTTTATAGCATTACCTAGGATATAGATCCTGTTCCCTTTTCCCCTCTGGCAAACACTAATTTACTTTGAGGTTATTTGCATCCTGTTGTGAAGAAGTTTTGGATTCGTGGTATTTTAAAAATCAATGGCTCACTGGGTTTCTAATTTCCAGGTAATATTCCTTAGCAAAAGGTACCATTGCATAGCACTGAGATTTATGGCAAACCATAAGTAGTTCTAAACGAGTCCTCTAGTATTTTTATGGGAGTGAATTGCATAGCAGAGGATAAGCCCTCTTACGGTGCCTTTTGTTCAGGCGATCCCAGGAGGACAGTGAGGACCATAGTGAATAATTTGATGTTCAATGTTACTTACTTGTGTCCCAGTCTTAAGAGAGTGATACTAACACTGCCCTGCAGGTCTTCAGCTGGCATAAACTGGAATCCTTTCCCTAGGCATCAGTGGAGCTGCGCTGATTTATATGAGCTTAGGGCGCACCTCTGGCACACACACCACTTCTACCATACCTCAGGTGGAATTTGATTTACTCTGATTCATGATTGAAATACAGCTGTGTGTTTAAAGTGAGCAAGGAGTGATGAAGTGCTTACTATTTATAGAGTTACAGCTACTTTTCAGAGCCAACCGAGCAATTCCCAAGTACTATTGCAATACAAAGACTTTAATATTCTAGTGCTTTGTCACCCTGTGGTCACTATAAATTTGCTGTGGTTGGGCATGCAGCCCCAGCACAAGTCTATTTGAAAAACACTTAGCTAGGCAACTGCATTAATGCCGAAGCTGACTATTCACGTTGGCACACTTCATCTCTTGACCCACTCTGCGTGAATGGAAAAGGTCTAAGCTGAACCTGTGACATGCTGCACGGCACAAGGAGGTGGGTGAGATTGTGATTATGGACCTAGCAGGTGTGGAGTGCTCTGCTTCAGCTTTTTGCATTGAAAAAAAGGGTTAGTGGCTAACACATTAATGGTACATGAGCTGTTGTAATAGCTGTTTCAAGAAACCCATTACTGGTGGTTAAAGTACTACAGGGTCGCCTGTCTGTGCTCTGGTCAGAGGTTCTTTTATTCCTGGGCTCCATATTTTAGTGCAATAGTTTGCTTTTTCAGTCATATTTCATTCTTAAGGTGTATTATTACATGACAATGCCCAATGCCAAGGCTTGAAATGCTTCCTGTGATACTACTTGTCTGACTGCAGAGGTGGCTTTGGCACACATCCGTGACACTGGGAATAGGAGATAGGAGCCTTTTTGTCTCTTAAGGTGCACAGCCAGTGGCTGTTGCTGCTCTTATGTTACTGGTGCAGACAAATTCAAGAAGGCATGTTTTCAGCTCAGATTCATTGGGAAGGCTCCCAAGGAAGGGAAAATAAAAGCAGTTGTACCATCTCTGTATCTGCTCTCCCACCTCACCGCAATCAGGGCAGTTTTCAGATGCCTCTGGGCACAGCGTGTTCCTGTGGTTACGCCTAAGCAGCGATGCCCCAGGTTGGTGCTTGGTGCTCTGAAGAGTGAAAGAAGTAACACAAAGAGCATTTTCATGCAGCTGACATAACTGGGAGATTTTTCCCATAGCTACTGCAGAGTAGGAAGTGGTCCAGTCTATTCCTACCCTCTCTGTGCTGCTTATTAAATCTTCTCAAAGCTCCTCTTGTCATGTCCTCAGGGATGCAATATATTGAGATAAAAATAACATGGAAATTGTAGAACATTTGCTGTGGCTTTGGGCTCCTTTAAGCTGAAAATAAACACTGGGTAAACCCCTTTTGAGAAGGAGGCAGATGCTCTTGAAAAAGCTCATACATTGCAGAAAGCCCAAGGAACTGTGCTATGTACCATAAAGCTCTCAGGAAAACAATGACATGCACATGTTTTGTGCTGCCAAACCAGCACCTAGAGGCATTGGTGGAGCATGGTCCCAGGATGAGAGACCCCTCCTGAGGTTAGAGAAACCATGAGGATCTGAAAGAATGAAACCTACTAGGTTATGGTTGATAGCATGTCTCAACAGTTGGTCCTGTCCAAAGCAGAGCCAAATACACCATGGGAAGCTCTATGAGAGGAGCTGTATATTTAGATGCTGGACCAGAGCATCCTGTGCAACTGGGAATGTCATGGTTCCTTGCCACTTGGAAATATTTGGGAGGTATATAAAAGCTTCTCTTTATCAGTGACTCAAGGATTTCCTGCGGCTGAGGCTTTTATTTCTAATGGTCCTGATGAAGCTTTCACTCATAAATTGTCCAATCACTCCTTAAATCACTGTAAGCTATGAGCATCCACAAACCCGCAGGGGAAGGCATTCCACGGGTCACTGCTTGCTGCTAGCAATGGCCTCTCTTTTTCTTGCTTTTGAACTTTCTACCTACTCGTTTCAGTTCACACCCCTTGATTCTTGTGCTGACAGACAGCGAGTGAGTGCCCTGTAACCACGTGATAAAGCGATGGCCCCTGTCCCTGTGTGCTTACCATCTACTTGTAGACCAACTGCATGAGGTACATGACATGAATAAGTGGTGAGAAAAAGGGTTTGGAAAAGCGCTGCAGTGGCTGTGTTTGCACCCAGGGTCACAACCAACCTGTACAGCCATTAGTGAGGGAAGGATGGTTCCCATGCAGCGTGGATGTCTCTGCTGTGCCTCTTCACTCTGCTGTTCTGAATACATCGCTTTTTTCCTCTGCTAGGAGCAGGCTCTGTTTGTGAATATCTTTGCTACTGCGACTCTCAATATTACTGCAGCATTTGGCACTTTCCAGTTAATGTGCTGAACACTGGCAGAGTGCAAATTGATGTCTGGACTATATAAAACACTGTTATGTTTGTGTCTTGGAAGTAAAGGTGTTAACTCTTTCTGACTTAATTCATTCAGGTTGAGAGGCACCAAGGGATTGAACCTGAAATACAGCAAATCAATAATATAAACTCTTTGAGCTTTGTGAGCTAAGAATAAACACCAACCACAGATCGAGTCAAATGAACCTGGGCAAAAGGCACGGGGGAAATGTAGCAGTGGTGTTCTGTTATGGCAGGTCAATAAGGGCTAGATAATGTTTGGCTTTCATTACTGATTAAAAAGATTTCCTTGCAAATGTTGAGAGATTAACATTGAGCTTTCTGTGTGCACTGAAAGGGCGGTGTTTAGAAATGATCATCCTGCGTTATCCCAGTGGAAACATGAATAATGATGCTGCAAACACTGCTGCCCTGGATGGGGATGGAGCAGGTCTTTCTGCCTGAGTCATGGGTGAATTGAGCATGGGCAGCCCGAGGACCTGTTCCTGGTGATGATTTCAGCCTGTGTGGCAGCCTGGTGAGTGGAGTTTGCAGGATACCCTGCACTGATGAAGCCCTGCGCATACCAACAGCAACAGGAGCATTTCCCTGCCTCAGTGGGTTTGTAGAATCGCAGAACACCACTTTGGAAGGGACCTCAAGGATCATCTGGTCCAACCTTTCCAGGCAAAGCATGACCTAAACAAGATGTCCTAGCACCCTGTCCAGCCGAGCCTTAACAGTGTCCAATACTGGGGAATCCATAACTTCTTTGGGCAGGGCAGCGTTCAAGGCCATGTTGGACAGAGCCTTGGGCAGTATGGTGCAGGAGGTTGGAATTAGATGATCTTAAGGTCCTTTCCAATCCAAACCAGTCTGGGATTCTATGATTATTTCAATGACTGATTGTTCTCATTGGGAAAAAATTGCCTCTTGTGTCCAGCCAGAATCTCCCTGGCAGTAACTTGTCCCCCTCCTGCATGTAACTCCTTGTAAATACAGGACCCCATCAGCTTCGGGGTGGACATGGTGCATTACACCAGTGACACTCCAGTAATGACTGAGGAGGTAATCTCATAACATAGGCCTATTTTTATGTGCTAATAGCTCAAAACCATTACCCTCTTGGTGAGAATTTATCACACTTGTTCTCATCTCAAAGCTGATATATAAGACTTGGCAGGTCCCCAGATAGCTGAAGAACAGCTGCCTGGGATGTTTCCCAACTGTGGTTTTCACCAGTTAGGTTTGTTTTCACACAGTTTGGAGTGGTTCTTTTTCCTTTGAGATCTTTGCTTGGTAACAGGCTACACACAGGCAGGATGCACTCTGCAGCCTCTTCACTTTGGTCCTAAAGCATTCTTATTCAGAGGTCCCAAAGGCACTTGTTCTCCTTGAGGAGCAATCGGGAGATATAGGGTTCTATCAGCATTTAGTCCATCTACACCTAACCTATAGCTCTATAAAATGAGGAGCTGCACACCCTGAAATAAAACCTGCTTGCCTTTATTGCTACGACTGTATGGCAAAAGGAAGGCAGAACAGAGAGGCTGTGCCAGAAGGTGAAGCTGGGGATGCTCCAGTGCCAGAATTGGCACCACACTGCTTTATGTCTTGTATCTTTTGCTTTTCTTCTTATTTTAAGAGAATATTTCCCCCCGCGTTGAGTTTACCATGGCTCAGAGAAAGAGAAGGATTTCTTAGCACACAGCAGTAACACTGCAAGGCAGAAATTGGATTTTCTTGTTTGGAAACTGCCTAGACTCAGAAATTTGCATCCTTCTCTGCAGAGAGGTAGGGAACCAAGGCATTTAGCGGCTGTTTCCTTTAAACATAATGTTTAAAGCTGCTCTACATTCTGTGGATGTTCTGAAACAAAACCTGCAGGCTGAGGAATAGCAGGTCCCAGGCAGAGCAGCTAAGCCTCTAAGAACAGTGCCAGGGAGTTATAAAGCTGGTTTTCATTCAATGCTTTCCACGTGTTACACCCCCTGTGCTGGTGAGATACTGACCCATTTCCCAGCTGGGATAAGGTAGTGACATGGCCAAAGGCCCTGGAAGGGTTTGCGATGAAATAAACACTTTCTGTACCAATCCTAGAAATACTGCTGAAGGAAGGGATGCTGAAGGGATGTGTTCTGGCAGGAATGGGGCTTCAAAGTAGGTTTCATGTTACCCAAACACATAAATACATGTGTGTCAAGAGTGCAGGCAGGTCTGTCTCGGGATATAGAAAGAACTAGGCTATGATAATGAACTTAGAGCAGCTTTGCAGTACCTAAAGGAACCTAAAAGAAAACTGGAGAGGGAGATTTTCTAAGGGTATGGAGCAATAGGAAAAGGGAGAATGGCTTTAAAGTGATAGAGGGAAGATTTAGGGTGTGGACACTGTGATGGTTTGGGGACAAAGGCTGGGTAACTGTGCAGGAGCAGGGATAAAGCCAGCTTATGGCAAGCATGGTCCAGCTCAGCAGCAGGGTGGCAGCAGTCATCTACTTGCCCCCAGGTTGGGAATGGCAGAGCAGGGAGCCCTGGGTTCAATGCCGACCTTCCTGACTTCCAGTTTGAGTGCAGCTGGTGGAAGGCACTCATCCTGCTGCTGAGCCCCTTCATAAGAAAGAAGGCACATGCGTGTGATGAGGGGAGATGAGCAGGAGAGATGCTCAGATAAAATACACAGCCAGGGCAAGAGGAGGGGAGGAGGATGCTTGCACCAAAGAAACTGGGAATGTGTTCATATTTGTTTACTGCTTGGGAAGTAGATGGGGGAAATGGTCCACAAGAGGCAAATGCAGCAGCAGCCCCTGAGTTATGGGTCCCTGTTCCTGGTACCACACAGCATTTCGGCTGCAAAGAGAAAGAGAAGATGAAGTTCTCTTTCCTTTCCCTGTGCTGTATGGTGAAGGTTGTCAGATACCTGAGGGGGACGAAAGGATGGCACGTTCTTTCTATTACCACCAGTGGAGCAGCAGCAGAGGAGAGGCACAGTCCTTGCTATCACCATGTCGTGCTATAGGCTTGCTTTGCGTTATCTTTTTTGTCTGGAGAGTCCTTTCTCATATTTCCTTGTTACTCCTAACTTGTGCAATATCTCCAAATGCTATCTGTGGCCTTAACTTAATAAACCCCCTTTAAATGATATGAAAACTTCTCATCGTTCCAGTCAGATGTAAAATGGCTGTAATAAGCCATAATGGGCTTTCTGGAGGCCTGGAAAGCAGCTCATTTTTCCTTTTAAAGCCTTGCTATGAAATAAATCTGAGTTTCCTCAGAAATAAATACCCTGGGTTACAGTGAAAGGTCTTACCAGTGCGGCTGATGGTTGGAAGTCAGTACAAGTGTGATGCTGAAGCCTGTGCATTGGCTTTCACTGCGAGTTATTCCTTGCCAAGTATTTTTCCTGTGTTGTGTGAGATTTAGCCATTGCCTCCATGTTGCAGCACATAAAAGTGCAGCTGGTTGAATGGAAACAAGAGGCAGAGCCCTGTGGAAACTTTCCCAGCGTTCTATCTCTGTCTTGGATCACAGTGACGTGAAGCCTCCACTTGGGAGGCTTAAAGAGAACGGATCTGTCCATATTTGTTTGCTTTCTGTTATTCCCAACTCAGGATCCAGTTCAAGCTCTTATCCTTGGGTACGAGGACTATGTGATGATTTCCCATGTGGTGTCTCTCTTCCTACCTTTTTGCATTCTTACAATTCTCCATTAAACCGATGCTGTTTATGGTTCCAAACGCAGGCCAATTTCAGTTTGCATTCAGCCCAGAACTGAAGGTTTCTGACGAGTTTCTTTGCTACCAAATTTCTGGGACCAAAACAACACATTTCATGCTTTTAATCCTGATCTGTCTTCCTTTGGCGCTTGCTATTTCCCCACCTCCTGTGACTAAAACTCGAGGAAAAGCTTTGTGTGGCTCCCTGCAGCAGGAATCGGTACATTCACATCGCCACGGGAAAAACAAACCACAAATCCCCCTTTTTCTACTTGAAATGACTTTTTGCAGAGGGCTTGATTTTCATTGCCTTTATTGCCTTTCTTCCCCACCTTTTCCCCCAGGAGACCCCATCCAGGCCATGGGTGATCCCAGCATTTTCTATGCAGTTCTGCTGGATATTTTTGTCAGTCTTGAATCAAAGCAGTGCCAGATGGAAGCCCCATGCTCTCCATGGATGATCTTTTCCAGCATTCTTCTGTGAGGTTGTATAACATATGTCCACGTGAAATTAGAAATGCTCTTTCCTTGTGCGAGCTGTGAGTGCTCAAGGGCATGGAGGAGGTTAAGAAAAGCACTGAGTCAGGGTTATTCTGTGCTTTTTCAGCATTGATTTCCTAAGGAGAAGGTATATGAACACTTAGGTTGGTTGCTGATGGTTTCAGGATGGTCTTATTGCTAAAGGCACCTGTATTACAGAATATTCTATAGGGTTGGAAAGGACCTTAAGATCATCCAGCTCCAGCCTCCTCATGCTAAATCATGTCACATAAAGCTCTGTTTAGGCTGGCCTTAAACACTGCCAGGGATGGAGCATTTACCACTTCTTTGTGAAACACATTGGTAAAAGAGAGTTTTACGTTGAAAATTGTAGTCTTTACTATCAGGAGGGTGCTGTTTGTCTGGTTTGGTGGTTTTGGGGTTTTTCTCTTGGTGTGTTTGGTATTTTTCCTTCCAAACATGCTAAACCTTAGCTTAATGCTATTCCCATTGATATCCATGGGAACTGACCATTGACTTCCTCCTAAGCTAGAGCACTTTCCATATTTCGGGCAGGACTTCTGAAAGCCATCTCTGTATTGGTGTAGTAACCAGACTGAGATTGCTGATGCTGGTATTTAAATGCTCAGTTCTCATTAGTGAATAGGAGCAAAACCTCCCAAGCCCTGTACTGGCTCTGAGAAGGCCTGCAGGGGCCAGCTTGCCCCAGGAGGCTCCTACCCTTGCTACCCATGCCCTCGTGCTTGAGCACCCAGCCTCTCTGTCCTCTGCCAGCTTGTCTCCTTTCATTTACATCTACACGTTGGGTCATGTCTCTTATGTAAGTACAATCCCTTTGCATCTGTTTGTATGGGCTTTTTTGTAGAAAGTACTACATATGTTCTTGAGTGCTATAAAAAACCCTAATATTTAAGCTGCTGAAAGGAACAGGGACTGCAAATAGCTGCAATAAACTGCAAAGAAACCAGCCAAGCATCCCTTTTCTTTTAAGACATTACAAACTGTGCAGATGAACTATCTTGTGTCCATGCACGCACGGAAAGCATTTAGCTTTGCTTATTGTAGGCATTTGGTCAGAAGGATCAGATCTTGATCAAATTCAACATCTTTATGCTGATGCAAGTAAAACTGTTCTGCTTTGCTGTCGGGGCAGGCAAGAGGAGTATGTAGCATCAGTTACTGTGGGCTACCTGGTGGGTGGCAGCTTGTTCAGGAGAGGTAATTAGGTTGCTTGCAAACATGCTATGCAAATTGTCAGCCTGTTTTCCTAAGGAAAAGAAGCCTTGTTGTGATCCTGCTGTCCTTCTCTGTTGAATATTCTTGGTCAGCTCCAACTAATTGGAGAAAAGAGCAAAGGTTGCAAAATATTGGCTTTCTTCTGGTTTTATAGCAACTCGTAGCTAGGCAGAAAGCAGAGATTCCTGCAGAAGAGGCAGTGATGGGAGTTCAAGTTGTCTTAGACAGCAAAGCGCAGAGATAGCCACATGCGTCGTCTTGGATCAGCTACCTCAGCAATGGATGTGGTACATTCTTGGGAGGTGGGGAGATGCAATATCAAGTCCCTGAACCAGAAAGGGATCTAAAGCTGAAGGTTTTTAGTGCTAGGAGATCTCCTGACAGTAAAACTATCCCTTTCCTTCCCTCTTGGTAGATAGCACTGGCGTAAAAGCCGTCCCAGGAGGAAGATGGGAATTGAGAAAGGAGATCATTGTGTTATGTCCAATCAGATTCTTGTTGGCATTATCCTCATCCGCTTCCAGGCATAATGCATGCTGCCGCTCAGGAGAGCATCAGGGGTTTTGGGAGGAGGGAATTGCTTGGTTGAGAGGGCTGTTTTGCAGATGTGGCTTGTATTAATACCTCTGTGTTTTCCTGAGCTGTTTGCTGGGGCCTGAGCTGTCAAGTGCCAGGTCAGATGTTTTGGGGCTGTTCTAATACCATGGGAAAAGAATTGAGAGACAACAACTGATTTCCACTCTGTAGTTGGAAACTCCTCTGAGAAGTTGGGAGGTGGGGACCCTCTATGGATTGCCTGAAAATTAGCTTATTACTTGACTGTTAAGCATATTGTATATGCCAAGTAATTAATTTTTACACCAAACTTGTCTAGGACTTGAGCAAAGGAGCAATTAATTCTTGGGAAATAGATCCATTATCATAATTGCTAACGGATGCAAAACTCCCTCAGACACAGACGGACAAAAAAGCCCTTTCATCTCTCTGATTAGGGTACCTGGAAATCAGGTCCATGTGTGTGTCACAGATAGTTAGCCCATTAGAAATCCCTATCTAGTGCTAATTGTGGCTGCTGAGCTCTAACGTGGAAGAGAGAGCTGCCCCTCTCCCACAGTTAACACAAGAGCGCCCAGTCTATCACCTTTTCTTCTCTGTGGGGATGTTCTTCCCCTCACGGGGGTAATTGGGATTTTCCTGCTGACAGCAGGGATCAGTGAGTGTGATGCTACGAGCAGCTCAAACCAGAGAGGCATTCACACCCGAAGTGTTGCACAGACCCTATTCTGAGTGAGGATTGTGGTCCCTGCTACAAACACTCCAGATTAGCACAAAAGATGGGTTTGTCTCTCTGCAGCCCAACAAAATGGGGCCAATCCAAGGAAACACAACCATAAATGGGACAGAAATTGTATGACAGCTTTGCCATGTCATTCTGCAACAGATCTTATATCTTCAGCTTGATTTTAATTGAAAGGGCGCTTGGGAACTTGTGAAATCATAATTAATATTTCAGACAACACAACCCTTGAAAAGCAGCTCACAAAGAGCACTGGGCACCATGCAGCTGCCAAGCACGGTGTGTTTCCCTGGGCCTGGGGAATTCCATGCTCAGACAGCATCCTTAGGGCCCCGGCTCTGCTGCCCAGCAAACACAAGTTGGCACTTGCAACTGGCTAATGCATCACTGATGGGAGATGGGAAGGGGTGAAGGGAACAGAACAAGAGGCTTTTATGAGAGTTGTTCCATTGCTGTTTAATCTGTAGTGACAAAGGCATTGTTAATAGAACATGGGGAGGATGAGATGTGCCAGACCTTGGGCTTGAATGTTTGTGATGTCTGGGAGCACACGCAGTGCTCTTCTGATCTGTTCAGCATCTCATGAGCACGTGCACTGGGCTTCTGCAGCATCTTCTTGCATGGCATTAGGGGACACCCTTTTTTCTTTTCTAACTAAAAGCCTAATATGATTCAGACCTAGCACAGGTCCAGCCCTGCTTTTCCTAGCATCTAGTTAATGGTGTAAGAGAAAGGAGACAGAGGAAGAAAAGATACAAAAAAGGAACTTGCAAAATACCAACATTTTTGCATGGAACCTTGTTTTCTTTGTGTTTATGCATGGCAGTGGGGTTGGAACTGGATGATCTTTAAAGTCCCTTCCAACCCAAACCATTCTGTGATTCTATGTACTGCGATCTTTCAAGGAACAGAGGGCAACTCCTTTCATTAGGCTGTGTTCAAAAGCAGATGGATGGATGGATGGATGAGAGGCTCAGTTATCCAGAGCCCACCTGCACCCCTAGCTGGTGACAAGGGCTGAGCTGCGCTTGCTGCCAGAAGCAACCATCTTGCCATTAGCTGTAAGTAATGCTTTGAAGGGTCATCACCTGGTTATATTCAGCTAATAAGCAGCTATATTAGAGTGTTGCAATGATGAATACTGTTAAATCAGTTTCTAGGGCATACTTCATGTGGTTTAAAAGCGTATCTTCTTCTATGAAGTTGGAGAGCCCTTTTCTCTGTTCCTGCTTAAGGTAAGTCCAAGCTGAGTAGCCACACCGCATAGAGTAATTGTATGGAGAGTGGGCTCTTTCAGAAGTATCTTTAAATCAATACACATTAATTATGAGTTTGACCAAGGGCCAAATGGGGTTCAGTACATCTAATGAAGCAGGAGAATTGATGTGATTTTTGTGACTGTACAACCAAGCAGAAATGTACTGACAGCACTTGGAACCAGTGACAGCTCTGAGGGGAAGGAATAGGCATCAGGCTCTCCTCTATGGGTAATGATCCCACAGGCAGGGCTCTCAGTTCTTGGGGTTGTGCTGCATGATACAAGCTTCATGAAATGAGCTTTGGCCCTTTCTGGAGTGTGGGAAGTACATTGCCTGTCTGAGATCTGGCTTCACATAGCTCAGAGCAGTATTGGCCATGGGAGGCTACTTCAGTGCTGCTGGATAACGAAGGACCCCAGAAAAGCCATAAAATGCTTTCTGGGCATGGCAATGCTTTATGTTACTTGCTGAGTGGCTCCAGGGAAAAAAGATCAAGGTGCACATCACTTTCTTGTATTTCTCTATGTGACTTTATAGTGATTTCCAACCTTAATTTCTTGCCGGTGGGTGCCGGCTTGATGTCCTTGCTGACCATCCTGTATTCCTAGCAGCACAGTTAAACCAGCAAGTTTGAAAGCAAATATTTCCTGCTAGAAACAACCTGTTTTAAATTGGGACCAAAGGTACCCGGTTAGAGCAAGCTCATTTCTAAGTTCTAAGTCAGGAAAGGGAAAAACCTGTTGCCGTGTACTCGGCACAGCTCAGAAGGTGAAGGAGTAGGTGCCTCACTCATGGAAGTGAATGCAACAGTACTTCATTACCGGTAGCTGAGGAAGTGAATCAGAAGTCATTAGTGAAGAGCCCTCAGTTCATCCCTGCTTCAGGAAGAAGTAGCTCTTCTAAGTATTCTTAATGGGAATTGTTCTTACTGATTCAGGAACAGAAGCTGAATTGTTTCTCAAGAAGCATTATCTTGTCTCACTAGACGTCAGTAAATACAGATGTACCTAACATTTTGCACAAAGAAGGGAGTTTTTAGTTGATTCAGTTCCCTTTTCTCTTCAAATTATTGCCTGATGCTCTTTGCTTTAATTATCTTTCAATGGAAAAACAAATACGACAGAATATTGTACCCAATAACACAGTGCAAAGATCCTTACACTGTTTATAGCCAAATTTGGTTAAATTCAGTGGGATGAAGTCACTTGTACTGTTGATTTCAATCTGCTTTACAAGCGCAGCATCCGGCAAAGCAAGCTCACTTGCAAGGTAAAGCATCTGTCCCTCCCATGCACGTTACTGATGTGTTTGGCTTCTTGCTTTAGCAGTTGCTGCTGTGATTAGTAATTGGTACATTAACCACTCAAGGCTTTCATTTAAAACCCTGTGGCTTTGTGGTGCCTGGACGTGAGGGCAGGTAATGGAGTGACCCTGGCTGCAGCTGAGCAGAGAGCCAGCGCCTGTCTATGGTTTTACTCTTATGGGAGCAAAACTATTGCCCCCAGACTATTGCAGGCTGCTGGGCTATGGTGCTAGTCACTAGGTGGCAATGCGACATGCAGGCACACAGCACCTGCAGAGATGCTGCCCAGCCTTGGGGGCTGCTCAGGGTACCCGCATTCCTCCCTTCTCTCTGGGGACAGAGCTCTGTTCTGAGGACCCAGCAGTGATGTTGAGCCTGAGATCTCTGCTGAAGAATCACAGAATCACAGACCGGGCTGTGTTGGAAAGGACCTTAAAGCTCATCCAGTTCAACCCCCTGCACGGGCAGGGACACCTTCCACTAGAGCAGCTTGCTCCCTTCTATACCAGTTTTAAATGCATGCATCCATGTTGATGTCCTGAGGTCATTAATCACAGAAGCACTGGTCTGGAAAAGACTTTGAGAGCCTAGGCACTGGGGGGTACACATGTTGTGGCCATTGCCAGCCCCTCTGTGCCCTCCCCTGGTCCACTCCTCTCCCTCCCAACTTATAGAAGCATAGATTGGTTTGGGTTAGAAAGGACCTTAAGGTCATCCAGTTCCAACCCCCTGACCTGACCTTGAACACTGACAGGGATGGAGCATTTACCACTTCTTTGGGCACTCTGTGCCACTGCCTCAGCACCCTCACAATAAAGAACTTCCTTGTATCCAACATGAACTTCCCCTGTCTCAATTTGAACTCATCACCCCTAGTCCTGTTCCTACAGCCCCTGACTAAGAGTCCCCCTCCAGCATCCCCATAGGCCCCAAATTACTGATGGGCTAAGAAGCTGAAGAATAGGAGAGATAGGAACAGCATCATGCATGAGATGGAGCCCTCCCCTACCTCCAACAACCTTCTTGCTAAGGGAGGTCACTGCACTCTTGCGCTTCTCAGTGAGGGTGACAGCTCTCACCATCTGCAATCATTTGGGATGTAGCACGGAATCTGCTTCACTAGTTCTAAAAGTATCTGCAGTCATACCATGGTGGTGACCTCAGCTCCATCCCGGAATACCAAGTACCATAAATAAGTAGAACTCTTGAGAGGAATTTGCAGATTTCCTAGATTCCTCAAGCTGCTTCTGGCAGAGCACTTCCTGGAATCGGCAATGAAACAGGTCATTTTGCACTGCTCTCCAGTTTAATGCATACGCACTTGCGGTGGCAGCTTTTAAGAGCTGCTTGTTCCCTTTAAGTTCAGTTAACTCATGTCTGAAATTAGCAACTTTTCTGATTAATGACTTGTGGCTGTTTGCTTTAAGGAAGATGCTTGCTAATGAGGTTTGCGGGCTTTTCGCGCTGCTGAGACTTGCCTAGCCTTAGTTCTGACACAGTGACAGTGATACTTGGTAATGATGCAGTTCGTGCCTGCAAGAGCTGCGTCTGCGGAGCTATTGAAAGCTACACAGCTGTAATAACAGAATGCAAGGAGAATGATTTTTAGTGCATTTCCCAGCTTTAGCACAGAAACCCACATTAATTTTAATGCAGATCTGCCAGGCTAAAAGCCTAAAGATTAGGACAACAAAGAATAGGTCACACTCATCCTGGCTGGCTTTCTTTAACCTCTGTTAGAGGCTCTGAACCGTGCTGACATGTAAGTAACATCAGCACTAACCTTTTCATCGTACACAGCTCACAACTGGAGCCCTGAGTCAGAAATAGCAGTTATTTCCAACTCAAACAGTTATTTCCAGACACACACAAGCAGGGATGACAGCACTGGGGGTGTTACCACTGGAAGGGCACCCAAATCACAGCTCCCTCTGTTTCCACAGTGGGGATGCAGGGTTCAGATCGTGGTGGCATCTCTGCTCCTCCCCAAGCCCAAGGAGAGTGTGTAAGGCATTAATCCTGGGGTTTACAACATCTCACTCCAACTGAGAAACGCTGTGACAGACTCTGATGTCCCCAGATGGTCCTTGCTGTAGGGTTTATTTCCATTTGAATTCAAAAGCCTTCATCCTGTAACAGGGCCCTGCAGTGATTTGGGGAGAAGGTGCAAGAGCATCTTCCCATGCCGCAGCCGTAAGCCCCACGGCATTGCTCCCAGTCTTGTGCCTGCTGAAGACCAGTGGGGCCCTTTCTGGGCTAAAACCTCCCCAGATGCATTTCTTGGGCAAGAAGTCATCTGCTTCTTAAACCTCAGAAGCAAGCAGCCAGTCCTGGTTACCAAATATGTTTACCTCTTACGGGAGACAGGGATTCCTTTGTTAAAGAACAGAGCAAGCCAAATTCCAGCAGAGCCTGGATCATTAAGATTAGTGCTTTCCAAGAGGAAAATGCTTTATTTGCTTCCCCTCTACTCCTTTTTCCTTCCTGTTATATATCTCCTGCTTTGTCACGATTCCCTACTTTGAAGCTGGTTAGAGCAGGTTACTCCTCCTTGTATGTTACAGAGGGATTTTGATGCAATACTTAATGCTGTTATCTTTCAAATGATAGGCTTGGCCCGTGCAGGCATGCTCCACACCCCTCCTCTCCCTCTGAAAAGGGATCCTACGAGTGTGCTAAGTAAGAAGTGTTTCTAGAGTGACTCCATGAGTACAAATAGCTCGCAGGAGCAGCACCTGCCATCTTTGATATGTCTTGCACTTCCCACAAATCACTCGTGCACGCTGGGTCTGATCACAGCTATTGTTTGTGCTAAGCTTCCTCCTACTCCCATAATCCTCCTATTTAAATGGATGGGATATTTTGCATACGGTAAAGATTTAGGAGCTCTAAATCACAGCCAAGTATTCTGTGGGCATGACAGGGTGTATGTGTGTGTGTTCTGCCAAGGGCAGAGAAATGGGAATGTCGACAGGCACCATACTTTAAATGGAAAGGATATGGCTCTTCCAAAAGTGCCTCCAGTCACGTACTTTGACTCTTATTGCTTCTTTTTAGGGGCTGCTGTTGCTTTCCGAATATAGCAGCTCTGGGTTCATTTGTGAGTCTGCCTGATAGGATCTGTGGCTTTTGGTGGCCTTGGGTGCATCACTGTCCCCACTGCACAACATGTGCCTGCCCAAGGGATGGCAGTGTGCATTGTCACCCACGCTGGTGTCCCCACATCCATTACAGGGAAGGTCAAAGTTAGGGCTTTGCTTCCCTCTAGGCTGTACCTGAGGCTGTTCAGTCCCAATGACACCTCTGCTGCTGGTGGTGGCTGTGCAGCAGGATGGCTTCTGCCATCAGAGCCTGCCTGGACAGCCCCTTCTCCCATCATGGTGAGGTTTTCTCCTACTGTGCTTCATGAAGGAGGGAGCTTCAAGAGAGCATCCCTCAGTCGTTTGTGCTTCACATCAGCCCCTGATTACAACTGGTTGAAGCCAGAACAAGCCCTTAATGTCCAGGATCAGACAAAAATGAGGGAAGAAATAGCCCTTTTTAAATGGAGAGCATCTGACAGCATGAAGCTGTCAGCCAATGACAGCAGCACCCTGAGAAGCAGTGATGGATTGGAGCATCCCAGGAGGAAAGTCCCTGTTGTTAATGATGCTGGACTCCCTGTTACTGATGGCATCAGATGGGTCTGCTGCAGGAAGTGCTGTGAAAGACTAGAGCAGTGATTGTCCCCCTGTACTGGGTACTGGTGAAGCTGCACCTTGAATCACCTCAGTGCCATGGGTTGGTGGTGGCCTTGGCAGTGCTGGGGAATGGTTGGACTCAATGACCTTGGGGATCTTTTCCAACCTGGTTGATTCTGTGTCTCTGTGGAGAGCACAGCAGTCAGAAGTGCCAGGGTCAATGCTTTCTGTGTAGACTTATAGACAGGAGTGTGTGGAGCTCTTTCCCTTGGAGCAGTTCCCCTGCTCTTCAAGAGCAAAGCACTGAGCAGGCAGCAGGGTGGCAAGCAGCTATATTTAATAAAGCTGAGTGACCACAATATCCTGATTGCCCGTTACAAACATCTAGTTTAGTATTTTCTCTTTTTTTCCCCTCAACTTAAATCTCAGCAGCTCCAGCAATTGTATTAGCTGTACAGAATAAACTCAGTAAGATCTCCCAGCCTGGGAATGGGACGCAATCCCTTCTCTCTGAATTCTTCTCTCCACTTCATTTCTATGGAGGAGATGAAGATGTCAGGTTTTTCCCATGTGGAGCCAGTAACACAAAGCAGAGAGGAGTTGGACTTTTCAGCTCAGTTGTTTTTCTGTCTTAAATAAAATCTATTCTTTCTGCAAGTTCTTTCGATAACCTCAGGTTTATAGGTGTGAAGTTGCACTATCACAGAATCACAGAATAGTTAAGGTTGGAAGGGACCTTAAGATCATCCCGTTCCAACCCCCTGCCATGGGAGGGACACCTCACACTAAACCATGGCACCCAAGGCTCTGTCCAGCCTGGCCTTGAACACCGCCAGGGATGGAGCATT
>WYDI02032620.1:2944-38027 GCA_009867235.2 Psittacus erithacus | reverse complement strand
CCCCATCCGTGGCAGTGTTCAAGGCCAGGTTGGACACAGGGGCTTGGAGCAAGCTGCTCCAGTGGAAGGTGTCCCTGTGTGTGGCAGGGGCTGGAGCTGGAGGAGTTTTGAGGTCCCTTCCGACACAAACCAGGCTGGGATTCTATGATTATGCTCCACACCCAATATTCCTATATGTACACATGTGCCATCACTATTCAACCAACGCTGACACAGGCAAAAATACTACAGAGCCACTTGATAAAGTTACTGGTGCCAAGGTTTTTGGTTTGGGGATGCGCAAAGCTGGGTTGGGCACAGTCCTGCTGCTCCTCTCACTGTGGAATTATGTGCTTTATGTGGAATAAAAAACCATTGAGAGGATGGATGTGAGTGTGCCCACATGCCACGTACTGCGGGTAGGCTGCTCATCTGCCATGTGGGAGATGAAGACTACTGCCATGTGTGGCAGAAACCAGATTTAGATCTGTGGGAAGTTCTTCATCATTGACTTATTGTTTCTTTGGCTTTCTCCTTTTTGGGCTACTTTATTTTGCCCAAATAACTAATTATTTCTGGTATTGGAGCCAGACTGAGTTTGCAGTCCTTGATTGTGGACAAAGAAGTACTTCAGAAATACAGATGCAAAGGAGCAGAGACACAAGATGCAATAGAGAATCTGCGACAAGTTTGTCAAGTCACTTTAAGTGTGATCTGAGGCATAAGAAAATGCTGTTCCTGGAGCTGATGTTTGGTCCTCTGAGTTTTACTGACTGTGGAAACCACTGCAAGTTCCCTCCAAGCACTGGCTAGTCTTGTGTTACCATAAAATATTGCCTCCTTCAGCATGAAACCTGAGCCTGGAATCCGCACACACACAAGGCTCCTGAAAAAGACCAACCCTGTGGTGGTTTTGGTTGCTGTGGTGATGATCCATCTGTTGAAATACTTCATATGGGAGATTCTCAACTCATTCACCACAGAGAAGATTGTCTTAAGTTGTGAGAAACACCGCCTTAGGCCTGATTCCTGTGATTTTCACACTTGATGAGCAGAACATTCCAATTGATCTGCCATGGCAGAAGGACATTGTGTAGTATTTAGATACCGGGAGTCTGGCACTTGGATTCTGTGGGTTCTCTAAAGATGGCACATACGTGGTGGTGTGCAGTTCAGGAGGATGACTGCAACACTTGATGAGGGGCCTCCTTTAATGGATCCTCATCTGAAGCAGTTACACAGAACCACTTGTACTTTTACAAAGTCTGATAGGAAAAGAACTCATGTGCAGCCAGGAGAGGGCTGAACATCTCCATCTCCATGGCAGGGGGGTGGAACTAGATGATCCTAGACCATCTTAGATGATCTCTTCCAACCCTAATCATTCTGTGATTCTATGATATAGCTGAGTCATCCCTACAGATTTTAAAGCATTTAATTCTTAATAGTGCACATTCTTAATGTGCTACTTTTTCTTGACAGTTGCTTTCCCCATGGCACAAAGTGGTAGATCCTCTTTGACTGAAGTAACTCAGGAAATGGAGTGACGCATCTGCATTTCCATCCACACCCATGTTGTGTTGTTTTCCTCTTGTCCCTGTGTACAAAATGAATTGAGTTTTCTTTCTAATTAATATCAATTTATTAAAAAAGTCTATTTATTTTTCATTTTAAAACACTATCAAAAGAAACAAACCACTGCATGCAGACATCCACCTTAATGCCGCATGCGTGTTCTGGCTTAGAATCAAGAATTGCTCAATCTGAACTGTCCAAGCCGTTCTGGTAACTTTAATTTGCCAGGAAAAGGTTTGGTTGGGGTTTCTTTCTTTGCTGGGGTGCAGATTGTCAGCCCACCTCCCCAGGGGCAGCATGCTGTATTCCCATTTCACGGCACTAGGGACTTTGATGTTCCAGGGAGCAGCTTTTTGTGCCAGAGGTTAGGCTGTTTGTTTTTATGACTAATGTGGACCTTGGGAGCCACATATCTGAGCACCGTTGAGGAAATATCTAGACCTGTGTTAAAGTGTAATCCCTCTCCGGGCATGCCTATACAGGAGAGTAAAGACAGCTGGAAGCTCTCTGCCTGTGCTCAGTGCTGGCTGGAGGCAAGCCAGTTCCACCTTAGAAATCCTTTATCAGCTCTCTGCCTGTGCTAATGGTGCCTGAGATGTGGCTGTGGACATGGTGAGCACAGCACACAAGAGAGCTGTATTGGCTGCAGGACAGATACAATTATTTGGGGAAAATGTGGCCTAAAGAGTAGGTGTCTTTAAGGTACTAAATGCAAATAAGGGCAGGTTTCATGCTTGCTCATTCCTGAGAACAAAGCCAGTGTAAGATCTAAGTGATCATCCAAGTCCCTCTCAGGCCTTGTACTGGGTGAATCTTGCCTAAAATATGCTTGCATTGCTCTTCAGACAGGTATCAGGGCTCCCTTCCTTGTACTCGGTGTCTTCATGTGGGAACTCCTAACACTTGTCTTGCTCCATGAAGCTGTATGAAGGAAGCTGTAATTGAGTCTTAGACACCATGGCATTCATAATCATTTAGAAGCCTCAGAGAGAGCAAACATTTAGAGCTTTATAGACAGTCATCATCTTTATGAAGTGTAGGATCTATTTCTGCATCATGTGGAGGACCCTGCTGAGAATCTCCATTGTCCTGCTCATTGAAAGGCTGCAGCCCAGCATGGGCTCTACTTCCTTCAAGCCTGTGCGTGTACATCTCTTATAAATAAGCAGTTATGGTTACTTCATTAGACCCCTAATAACATCTCTATTTCATTTTCCTTGCAAAGATGTTTACTTCAGTGCTGACACAGATTTATAATGTCATCTCAAAAGTAAGAGCCTATCCTGTCAGATTTACAGCTATTATAAAGTAGGATGCTATCTGCATACCAATGGTCGGAGCCTTACCAACATTTCCCTTATTATTACTGCCTAAGAAAGCAATAAAAATTTAACATTTACCATCGAGAAACACCTGCAGGGATGAAATTAAAACCAGATTATGTGCTTATCAGTTAAATGTTACCAAAGCAAACTCTTTAGAGATTAACATAGAAATCAGCGTTATCACAATCTTATTAAAAGCTCCACTTAATACAATCCATGTTGCACCTCCACTGCTCAAGCCCTCTCTGTGTGTGACTTACTCAGTCCTTGTGGGGTGTGCAGAGAGGAGGCAGAGCAGCCTCGTTGATGGCTTTGCTATCGTGTTAGCAAACGCCTACCCTGATACTTAGATTTGTCTTTAAAAGCTGGCCACGAGTGCCATTTGTCCTTCTCTTTCTGATCCCCGCCACTCTCTGAAGGGCTCTCTGCATGGCACGCTCTGTTCATGAGCATGGCGCCAAGGTGTGCTCCCAGCTCCCTCATGGAGTTCTGCTGGGAATTACTCTGGAAACCACTCGCCCTTCCTGCTGAACTCGTTCCTGATTATGGTCAGCAGGAGAAAGACAAGGGATTTCAAAGGGCTGGATATCCTGGACAAGGAGCTGATGTCGCTGCTTAGCAGATGGTCTCATGCTTAGTTCGTGCAGCCTTTGGTCCGTTACAAACATGCTCCAGAGAAAAGGGATGTGGGAGGTGATCTCTGACCTGGAAATTCAAAAAGCTGCTGGATTTCAGCTTTGCTGCCACCACTGATGGGGAAGTTTATAGTGCGGATAATCTACGTGCAGTGACTTGAAGAGGACACCATCAGCACAGATCCTACCCAGACTGAATTTGCACACCCAGTGCTTAGAGTTTATTTCTCCGTCTGGTATTAGGTGACCCCTTTGGCTCAGGGCATTAGAAGCAACCTGCCTTGGGCATGTTCTGAACTATGTATGGGAGGATACAACTCAGCAACAGCCACATCCTGAGTTATTTATGTGAAGGCCAAGGCCAAAACAACCCTCTGATTTTGGAGAACCTACCCAGTTTGACAGGATCTCCAAAACCCCACGCCCTCTCCTCTGTTGTGCTGGCACAGACTGGAACCTTTAGGTAAGTGAATCAGGGATGTGGGGGGAATTCAACTTAAAAACCCCCTAATAGCAACTTAGGTTTATAAAACCAGACAGAACCATGCACAGAGCAGTGGGGTAGGGGATGCAGAGCCAAAGCGTAGCCAAAGGTTAAGGGAGCAGAAATAGCTGGGGCTTCCTTTGCAGGGAACTAAAAACATCTGCGCAGCCGTGGCCAAACCTCTGAAGCAATCATTCTGCTGGCCCAGCTGATTTGCACTGCAATAGGTTAGGGAGCGTTCAAACACGTATATCCAAATCACAGGGGTGGTAACCTGTTGCAGGGCGATGCTCCCCAGCCTCTGGGCACACTGGGGGAGGACTCTGCTGTCAACACAGCTGGACTGGGGAGGAGATGTGCATCCACAGACAGATCCGGGCACTGTTGCAGCCCAAACCCGTCCTGCGTGTGCTTTGCTCCCCAGAGCAGCGTGTTCCCCTGTGCCTCTGGGACATCAGCATTTGGATAACAAGCCTCCCTTCCAGGGGAGGCCATGGACATACCTGGGAACTTCAGCAGCAGTCATGGCCACATCCAAACACTGGGTGCTTTCATTTTATCCGGACAGATGACTGTATTTAACCTGGAAAGAGTGCTCATGCCTCCTGCTCGAGTTCCCGGCTCTGAGCAGTGTGAGGTACAGAAATGAGGGGGTTAAGGTTTCATTTTCCAAAATGGATGCGCATTTTTGTATGTACATCCCTGTATCCGAGATGGAGAAACTACTTGACCGTTGTCTGAATATTCCAGTCATTATGCTAAGTAATTCACCCCTACTGCCACTAGAGGTATAGCATTCACTTGAGCAAATACCAAAGGAAACATGCAGTTGGAAGCCTTGCCTGTATTAATATTTCATTTTTCAAGCAGTGTTTTTGATCTGGGGTGGCTTTGGAGACCTCAGCCTACTTTCCCTGTTCCTTTTGGGCAGCCTTGCTTTAATTGAACTGCAGCTGGCTACTCAGGAGATGAAATGCCACTTTGTGATGAAAGGGGACGGGATTGAGTGCTCATTTAAACTGCATGAAAAGCTTAAGTATAGTATCAGCCATCGTACCAATCACTTGTGAGTGCCACATGTGCGAGCTTGTACCGACACATTTGTAAGCCTCATTCCATATGCTTGTTGTTCTGGAGCAGATTTACATTCATTCAGAAATGCCAACATAACAAAATTTGGTTTAAATTAATTTCCTTTGATTTTGGGGAGTTAATGAACAATTCTCACATATAAGCACCCTTTGGAGACTCCTGAAAACCTCAGTGGGGATGAGGTTTTTGTGATGAAACGCCCCCATGTCCCTGTGCAGGCAGGAGAGTTGCTGTGTGACCCGGGCTTTAATTGCAGCCCTGCAGTGCCTACACAGGCTGTGAGCAGCACACATGTACCTTTAGTAACATCTGGTATGGAGAACACAGACTGTGGTTGTGTTGGAAGGGACCTCAAAGCTCCTCCAGCTCGAAGCCCTGCCATGGGCAGGGACACCTTCCACTAGAGCAGCTTGCTCCAAGCCCCTGTGTCCAACCTGGCCTTGAACACTTGAACACTCTGTGAAGTTTAGTTTGTTCAAGGCGTGATAGACTGAAATGTCTCTTTTCAGTTAGACTCTATTGCACAGCAGCCCGGTACACACTGTGTCTATAGGCACTGTGCTGCCTGTCACAGCAAAATGATTTTGAAGGGAAAATATTGAAACTAGACACCAGATGCTCACAGGATTTTTGTTTCCCCCCTCAAATGAAATGTTTGAAGCATTTAATGACAGTAAAGGTGGGCTTTTGATGGGAAAGGTGTTTCTGGCAGAAGTGAAGCGCAGATGCTCATAAAGCCTCTGGCCTAGTGTAGCCTTCAGGTTGCCCCTATCCCCAGTACAGCACTAACAGCACAGTTCACTATAGACAACATAAATTGCACTTGATGTGTTCTTATCTTTAGTTTCTTTCTACTCTCTGTAGTGATGCTGATAAATTCACTGCAGTCTTATTACCCTCACAAGTAATTTCTGGCTCAGAGAAGCAGTGTACAATAGGGATACTCTGCATTATGTTAGGATAAAAGACGACAAAAATCAGATCCACTGAATCCATTGCAAACAGCACCGCCGTCTGACCTTACTTCTGCCCTATATACAGCCACTAGCAAGGCTGTGCCATTTATTTACAGCTTCTCCCTCTTACACACACAATGAGATGCAGTAAACTGGATTGCAGGAGTATTTCACCGGAGCAGTTGTGTTCACACTAACGTTACCGACATGCTTCCTTCCCAGACTCAATGAAGATGGGTGGCAACGTTTTATGCTTTGCTCACAGTTTTGACAACTCTTCCCAATGGCTCAGTTTAGTGTCAAGTTGACCTTTATGGCGTTCACAGTTACATAAAAAGGATGAATGAGTAACAACAAAAGAGGAAGGCTTGGATCATATAACCTTGAAAGCTGGAACTGCCTGCATTTGGACTTTACTATTTGAGGGAGGGAGGCAGCACTGGAGGGTGGTGAAAGCTCATGGCTGTAAGGAATCAGAGGTTCTGCTCTATATTCCATCTATTACCCTGTGTAAGATGCTTAAGAGCCGACTGCAAATATCACCCAACTGAAATTGAAAAGGCAGAAAGTAAAGTTTTTGAGATAAACCCCAATCTTGTAACCAATAAACCAGACTATGCCCATGGGTGAAGAGAAGGAGGATGCAGAAAAGGGGATTTGCAGGGACAAGAATGCCTTTAGCTCCTACTGATCAGACTTTGATTTCTCCCTCAGTGAATGCGAATGAACCACTGGCACCATGTGAAGCGTGTTGGGTACAAGTTAATTTATATGACTATTAACAGTTGGGTTTAATATCTGCCACTAAACTAAAATATTGGCAAGTAACAGGACAGCATCGCTGCTTCTGTCTTGCTGTTTGTTTATGCTCCCCCCTTTAGTTTCTGCTGAGACACGAAAGGCTTGATTTTCACACAAACTAATACTTTAGCCATTGCCAAAGCTGTAGGACATGCCCATACCTGTGCCTGGGTAGAAGGGCTTCACTTTGTTCTGATCCTAAACCAGATCTGGGATCATTTGGAGAGCTTCTTCCCACCTTGGGTTTAACTGCACCTTCTCACCTTGCTCTGCAGGATTCTGGGGTTTATATCTGGGATGTCTTAAGCCACTGGATAAAGTTTGGATCCCCTTAAGGGAGTAGCAAATAGTCCAGAGCCTTTGAGGCCAGGAATTCATACTTCCTTCACTGGGTTCCCTGAAAATGGCCATGTTTGTCCCTCCCTCCCAAGCCTCAGAAGGAAAGGGAAGCTGTTGAAGAAGCAGCAGATTGGCCTCGATGCTGCTCAAGCTCACTGAGTTTTATTCAGGTGCTGTACCTGAGCCCTGCCTGCTTCTGATTCTGACCATTCCTCAAACACCTCCAGAACTACCAATGCAGAGTATCAGCACTGGGGTTTGCTAAAGCAGTTTGCTTCTGGTTTCCTTGACCTTGGCAGCAATGAACTGTTGTGTTTTCGGAGGGAGGGCCGAGTTTCCCCGTATATTTGTCACACACCAGTTCTTGGTTTGGGACTTTTTCTGCTATTGTCTGCTAGAATTTGTTTTATAGCCCGTGTGACACAGGGGCTGATGCTGAAATCCTCCTATGTCTTTTGGAAATGCAACAGAAGCAATTCCCAGCCCGTGTGGCAGGAAATCTGCATGCTCCTATGAATAAAAATGAAGATGAAAGCAGGGTGTGTGGGAAGACCTGGTTGTGACAGAACCTTTCCCAGCTGCCGTCTTGGTTGGAGAGCAATCACAAAAAGAGGATTTTTTTACCAGGCTGGTTTAGATCCTTGTAAGTGGGTTTTGGCAGGAGGCAGGATGTGGCCACTGCCAGCTGCCGTGCTGAGTTATATGTATGTTCTGTACTGCTGTAAAACTAATGATGAGGCCATGATGAGGAAATAAACCTCAGTAGGACAGAACAGTCAGCAAACCCCCAAAGCTCACTGTGTGCAAAGTGTCCCAGCCCTTAGATGGGTTTGCTTTGCTTTAATGATGGGAGGGGAAAAGCATTTGGAGACAGCAGGCTTAGTGCAGACCTGGCCTCTGGAATTAGATGCGCTCTTTTGCCTATCACATGGGAAAGGAGCAGCTGAGTGTAAGGCTTCAACCCAGGCAGCTCTGTACAGTGTGTCAAGGAAAGCTTTGGGAAAGATAAGATTCTCATGCTGTACTTTGACAACGAGTCGCAGTGACCGAGGAGGCTCCGTGTTCCCCTCACAGCCAGCACAGCAGTTTTCCATGGCGTTGCTGCAGCACTGCCCTGCCTCTTTTTATTGCCCTTTGCCACATCACCAGCTCCTGTAGCCAGGGGTGCAGGGGATGTGCCAGTCCTGCAGCCCACAGGTGAAGGAACAGCTTCCAGAGGCAAAGGGACAGCTTTCTGAGTCTCTGCAAGTGAGCTGCAGCTCCAGATGGGAAGGAAGAGTCCAGGTTGATGACAGATATCCTGTGCTGCTCCTGTCTGAAGGCAGTAAATGAGTAAGGAAAACATTATGGCTGTATGTGGTGTGCAGCAAGGCTTCAAGTTTGAGTTTACCTACCTTCCAGCCCTCCACAACTCCCTTATTTGCCCAGAGGTTTGCAAACACAGCCGTGGGAGGGTTGCAGGGGTAGTTGGCCGACAGCCTGGGCTGTATTTAATAGCAAGGAATGCACTGGCTGTAGCTGCATTCCCTACAGGAGCTGCACCCCACGTAGCTGCTGCAGGTGCTGTCCTCTCCCTGGGTCCAGAGCCTGGCTTCCTGCATGCAGGAGTGCTGCCCCTTCAGCCTGTGATGCACAGGGAGATGTGTGGGTATCACTATGAGATCAGAAGTCTCTCTATATCCTGTTTATTACTCTGCCAGCAATGGCAGGCAGGATTCCTTGGATTTCAGGTCCTGCTGCCCTATTGGCCCTGTTACAGCTGAATCCTTGGTTGTCAAAACCTGGGTGGAGTCACAGCTTTGTATGCCTCTGGTTAACCCTTTCAGGGCTGCTGGGCCTGACCCTGCCCAGCATCAGCTGCTAATCTGAGTTCAGCTGAGTGTCAAGTGGCTGATGCTTCTGAGAATGATGCTCCATGTGGCCCAGGTTAGAGTGCCTAGAGCTGGAACACCCCCAGCCAAAACCCATGAACTGGATGTCTATGTTTCACTGAGGTGCTCTTTGGAAGGTGAGGCTAAATTCGGTGTTCTTGCTGCCATTCTGAAGTGTTGTACCGTGATGCACAGTGGTGGAATATACTGTTAGGATGCTCTTTGTTTTTTAAGTAGTGTGGTTGTTACATATCCTCTAAATCAAAAAAGTTAACTTCTGGTTTTGTGGTCACTTTGGTTCTATCACGGACATGGTTGAGGTAAGCTCCTGCTATGTGTATCAAAGGGTGATTTATGTTTTCAGTTTATGAGTTATGCATCTTGTGTAGCTTTGGCTCTTCCTAAAGAACAGTTGGAACCATGTCAGAACTGTGCTTCCCTCTGCTTGTTTTCCTTATAAGCTACACTTTCGTTTTCACTATTGCTTTCCAAAGTGTGTTTTCCTTGTTTTGCTCCCATACATCCATTCTCCTGCCATGTTAATTCCTCCCTGTTTGTGCTTAACATGTGCATGCACTGAGGAGAGCTGAGCATCTGGAGAAGGGCAAAGGGGCTGTGAGCTCTTGGTAGGGCACTCTAAAGCATTGGCACAGAGTTACTAACCATGGAAGGGTACAGTGCAGTGCCAAGAGAATCACCTTAGCAGGACTGCTGAATGACTTAGTCCCCTCCCTGCCTTAGTACAAGTATCCCACTTGTCTTAATGTGCTCCAAAGTGGAGAATACAAGTACTGTGGAAACCCTGAGTCATGAGTAGCTCATCACACATTACCGCTGTGCTGGGCTGTCACTGGGCTGCTGTGGTCTTTCCCCTTCAGTTTTTAATGCTGTTTCAGTTCTTGTCTGCACGTCAAGTCTGTGCCCAGCACCGATCACCCACCACATCCTTTTCCCTCCCCTCTGCTCTGCTGCTTTCTCCTCTCTTTCTTTCCTGCCTGGCTGCTGGATGGTGAAGGGGAGGGCAGGATGTGTGTGTGTTGGGAGGAAAGGGGAGATGGCAGCTGGGAGGTGGAACAGGGTAGTGGTGCTGGGGGTTGAGGGACAAGCTGCCTGCCCTTGGCTCATGTTGTGCAAGGCTGGAGAAGTGTTGGGGTGACGAACGAGCGTGTTATGACATGGGGAAATTGCTGGCACAGACTCCCAGTTCGGTTGGCTTTTCCTTGCAAACAATGGGTTGAGCTGAATAGGGGATAATTGAAGTTTGAAAATGTTTCTGACTCTGTTCTGACATTGTTTGGCAGAGAACTGGCATTATTACAGTCTGGTTTGGTTTGTAAAGGCTGGCCATAGGCAGAATTGTTGTAAATGCTGCACACACCATCTTTTACTGCAGTTACTATTTTTTAAAGTGAAAATGAGTGACTTCAGGGTGGAGTTTCTGTTTTTCCTCTTTGTGTGTTTGTTTTCCCTTGTGTCTGAGGTAAACTGCTGCTTGCACTTGGCTGTGGGGAGCAGAGTTTGGGTTAGCTTCTCTGTCTTTTCTTGTAGATATTACTGGGGACTGGGAAGCTTTTTGGGCAAGAACAGAGGACAGCTGCATTTTCTACCCTTTAAATACAAGATACATAAGCTACAATGAAATACCAAACTATAGGATTAGAGTTTTCCTTGTTTAAGCTCAGATTTGCACTTCAGTAGCTAATGTGATATTCTCTCTCTGCACAGTTATAAGTGTGGTTGCTCTGGGGAAAATGGGGGTGGAAGGGTTGGATTGCAGAGCTATGCCAGAAGCATCTCCTGCTCCAAGAAGGAGAAGAGCTGAGCAGAAGGATGCAGAGGACTGTGTAATGCTCAGCGCTGGTGAGCAGCACCCGGCCTTGCAGCTCAGCTCTCAACAACAGGGACTGCCACACTGGTTCCTGGAACAGATGCTGAGTGATGAAGGCCACAGACCGACTCCTCTTGACTTGGTGTCTCCTCCCAGCTCTGGGAAATCAGCTGAGTAAGGGTTTGAAAACCCCAAGGTTTCACCTCCGCTCCTGCATGTGTTTGCTGTTGAGCACAGTCCCTCATGCATTTGTTTAATGCCTTTTAGAATCCATTTTCAGGCTCTGCAGCCTCCTGAGGCACTGACTGCCACAATGCAATTATGGACGGTATGAAGCAGTACTTCCTTTTGGGTGTGTTTGCTTTAAACCTGCTGCTTAATGACTTTGTTGGATGCCCCCTCAGAAAGTGAACAATTATTCAGCACGTTACAGACTGCTGTCGTGTCCCTCTGCAGGCATCTTTATTCCTAACCTGAAGAGTTCTTGTGTCTTTAATTCCTTCTTCTAGTGAAGCTGCTCTGTATCTCAAAGATAAGTGTGGGGGTTTTATTACTTCTATCTTCCCTCTTGGACAAAAGTGTCAGGGAAACCTTATCATAGTTAAATGATTCTTTGGGCCCTCTGTGTGCCGAAATAAGTAGTTTTCAGCTCTTGGAAACTGCCAAGAGCTTCTGAAAGGAAGAGAAAACTTTGTTCTTGTACTCCCCTTCAGTTTGAGGCTGCATTCGTATCCCAAACTAGGTAAGAGCATGCAGAAAGTAAACAGGAGAAGGGTCTGGATTTGAAGTTCTCCTTTGCTGCCAACAAACCTTCAGCTTAACACACACAAATCGAGTGAGTGCAAGGAAGTGACAAAATGGGGACCTGAGAGATCAGGAAGCTCAGTAATTCAGTCAGTACTGAGCAAGGTCAGCAGTGCTAAACAGGAACAAAGATAGTGACTGCAAGCAGAGCGGAGTTTGGTGTGAGGTTTTGTTCTACTTAGTCCAGAATAAGCACAGTATTTTCTACCGTGTGTAAATCTTGAGAGAGAGGAGTAAAAAGGGTTTTTATTTAAAATGCTCCCATCTGGCATAAATACCCCATTGGAGAGAGGGAAATGCAAATCTCAGATCGAGGAGCAAGCGTCTGCAGGGAACACCTTGCTGCCCATTCTGTCTGGTGCAGCTCATCCACCTTGTGCCCTTTGTTCCTGCCCTGTCACACTTGAGCTGACTCCTCCAGCCTCTGCACACCTATTTCTTGCTTGCTGCTGTGTCTCAGTTTTAGGGTTTCCCATCTGCACTGCGCTCTCTGCTCCTGCCATCTCCTTCTTTTCACATCACTGCACAGGGAGCTGGTCCCGTGAGATGAGGTCGTGTCCCTGCCTAAGCTCTTCCTGGCAAGAACCCCTACCAGATACCTCAGGAGATGAGCATTTGCTTCCTCTTCTTCATTATTTATCTGGAAATAAAGCACCCAAACAACCAAAGGGCACCTACTGAGGAACGAAAGGATGGTTTACATTCTCCTGTGCTTTCTGCTGAGTTCCCTTCCCACCTCACAGCGCTGCCGGGGCCTTCCTCTCCCATCCCGCTTTGCTGGCTTGTTACCACCCACCCATTAGATCATGTCTGAAATTAGCTGGTGACAACTACAGGGCAGGGTTGGTTTCTCTCGCTTCCTTAGCAAAGGCTTGGCACAGTTTTGAGTGGGTTTGCAAAAAATAGTTAAAACCAACAAAATAAACCCTTGTGCAGTGGAGGAAACCAAGGTGGGAAGGCTGGGTACCTGGGGGAGGTGCTGGTGAAGGTCTAGTACAGAGACAGCAACAGCTCAGGTGGCATCAGAGCTTGTGCTCAAAGTAGATAGTTCTGTCCACTGTGTAAGAGTGGACATCCTGAATAGCCATGATGATGAAATATTGGATTCACTGGGAGGGAGGATAATGTTTTGACATAAATGCTTATGATAAAATGCAACACTTCTATTGCACAATGTTTTCTGTAGTAGCTTTTTGGGGTTTGGGCAACTAAATGGTGATAAAATAGAGATACCGATGCACATAAGTGTTCAGTCTCAGTAAGCTGATGATGATCTGTTAAGGTGATGTTGGAAATGTTAACATTCATCCCTACATAATACATCAGATTTCCAGTTCAGAACCAGTAACTTGATTTTAGGTGCTCTCAGCACAGGGTTAATACCCATAGAGTGCTGTCCCTCCATATTTTGGAGACTGTCCCTTTTTTGAGACACAAGGTGATGCCAGCAGGGGACAGTGGGTGTTCCTGGGGGACTGAAGAGATGCTGAGGGCTGACAAGTGACTTGCAGATCCCAAACTGGAATGCTGAGGCTCCCTGAGACTCGCAGCAGGGCCTGGGCTGCTTTGGATCAGGCACAAGCAGGATGTAGAGTGCATGTTCAGGTTAGATAAACTTTCTCTGTGGGAGATACTTTGAACTCTGTAAGGGAGAATTTCTGTTGCAGGCAAACCACATACGTAGTGAATAATCATGACTGTGTCCAGAAATGAAAGAGCCAAGTGTGGCTTTCCCTTCATGGTGAATCCTGTCAGTTAGAGCAGGTCCCCAGCCTACAAGAGTGTTCTTTGTCATAAAAGAAATGCTGATAGGTAATAGATTAAGCAATGGTAACTTCTCACTATGTGGCACAAATGTGACTTTCCTAACCAGTCCCTGTTAGCTCCAGTCTATTTAAAGCTGTGTTTTCAGGTGTCAGTTCTCGTAAGGATACACTGGGTTTAGGGCTTCCTCACAGAAACACAGGCAGAAGGATGCAGTTTTCCTTAGAAGAGGCAATATTTTTAGTCTGTCTTTATATTTTACCTCTTAGAATGTAATAAAAGCCAAATCCTGCTACTTTGCACCTTCATTTAATTTATATTGTTGCTTTCCGCATGGGTAATACTTTGGATTATTATATACTTTTTTTATAATGCCTTTCATCCAGAGATCTCAAGCTGATTTGGCCTGATTCCCAGGTACAGCTTAGCAACACTTAGCATAAGACCAGTAAAAAGAAGTAAGAGGGAGTTTCATGCACTTCTTGGCTGGCTGTCAATTCAAATGCACCTACAGGTTGAAGCATCCCCGGCCCCTGAGCCCCCGCTTCCTGTGGCTGTGGCTGCTGGGTGTGAGTTTGTCTCAGCCCAAAATCCCTCTCCCTTTCCTTTCTCCTGCTCCCCAAACAAGCTCTGTTCTCTCCCAGCATTTATAAGAGAGAGGGGATGTGACTTAATGTGGGGAGAACTTGGTGAGATGTGTAGGGGGGACCCACCCCATTAATCTGATGTTATTTGTTATCTGATCACAAAGATGCTCTAAGCCAAGGCCATTTTCAGTTCTGTATCTCTCTGCATGTGCATAGGTACGTGCAGTGTTAATTTCTTTTCCTCATCTTTGCATTTAGAGTAACTCAGTTCTCCTGTTTGCTGTATTTACTGAGGTGGTTTCAGTTTCTTTTTCAGTTGTCAGAATATTTTATAAGCTTTTATTCTGAATGTTGTTTCTTCTCTGGAGAGACAGCTGGACTGTGGAACCAGCTCTGATAGGGAAAGCCTTGCCTGTCTGGAAATCTGCTCCAGCTTGGTTTGTTGTTCAAAGCGCTGCTTCAGAGGTTCATTTTATGTCTCCTTGGAGGTATTTTGTCAGAGTACTGCTGATCTACCCTTGCTGCAGAACGAGCCACCATTTTAGCTAACCACTCACTTCCTCACCCCCTGCTCACCGGTCTTGAAAGCAAAAAGGGAATCAAACGGTGTCTGCTCTTATGCAGTGATCTGGCTTCACTTTTGGACCATGGGCAGCATTAGCTGAGCTCACATCAAAACCTTGCAGAAAGAGGAAGGATACTCTGTGCCATACACAGCAAAGGGTTAACCTGTGTGTTGAGGAGAGCGGGAGAAAATCAGGCTCTGGCGGGACAGTTGCCCTGGATTATTTTCCTGAGCACACAGCTTTCTCTTTTTGTGGTTAAATATGACGGTTACAGTGCAGTATTTATGCACAGTCAGTAACTCAGCACAAAACATGCCGCAGTCAGGGCATGTATCTGTAGCCTGTTCCTTATACTTCAGCTGAAACTGGAATTCTTGCATTCACTGAAGCCTATGTAAAGAAACTGAGGTGCACATCTCCCTGGGAGACTTACACAAACTCCAATGGGTCACAATGATGTTGGATTTCCACCTCAGCTCATGCTTCTGTCCTCCAGGCTAACGCAGCCTCCTGAGAGGCACCAGAAAGGCAAGTTTTGGCTCAGGCTCCCAAACTCTTGCTTGTCTTTTGTGGAATGACTGCAAGTGAAAGGGGCAGGAATCTCTGAGGGCTGAGTCACGATTTTGTGGAAGTTTGTCGTGTAGTTACAAAATCACACACACAAAAAGAAAGTGCTGCTGAGCAATAGCCTGGAAAACACTGCTTTGCTTTTATTTCTTCATTTCAGAAGGGGCTGTGTGGCACACTGGCAGCCTTTTCTGCTGTCTGGCTTAAGAGCAGCTAAGTGCTGATGGGTGAGAATATTTAGCCCTGATGCAGCACACTATCAAAGGACTTGAATTTGCTCAGCTTCTGCCATCTTCAATGTAACTCTGTATTCTCACTCTGCCATAGAGTTACTGAAGCTGTAAAGGAGAAGGTATTATTTAACACAATTTCCTACATTTCATACACAAATTCTTTATGGAAATAGGGGATTTCATCTATTTGAAAGGGACAGTATAGATCTGTGCCTTCTGAATTCTCACTGTGGTGTTGAAAACTGCATCTCATGTGGTGCAAAGCAAGTCCCTCAGCTCTGATGGCAGCCCCTTTTGTTGTGTGATAAGGATAATACTTCCCAACTCACAGGACGGATTAGTCAGTATTTTTATAGTGGTTTAACAGTGACCATCTATGTTGTGGCTTGAAGCCTTTTAAATCAAGCAGGAAAGTCACCAGGGCAGCTGTATTACAAGACCAAGATAGGGAGCCACAGAAGCAGAGGGAGGTTTGAAGGGTTTAGCTGTTGATGCAGATTGTAAGGAGATAATTTCTGACTAAGGTATCAAGTATGCCCCAAATTCAGGCGCTAATCAGTGCAAAGCTGACCTCCTTCAGTGCCTAAAGGAGCATGGCTAATGGCTCACAGGTATATTCCTTGTTCAGGTCAGAAAGCAGATAGGCGAGGGAAAAAATAACAGATGAAGCAATATAAAAGCTTTAAGAAGAAAGGAAGATTGTTAAAGCTAAAATCCTGTTAGAGGCAACAGCTGAGATTCTAAGCTGTGTTAGGACAAGGAACAGAAAAATAATAACTTATCAGCACAACAGGGAAAACCACCAGTGATCTGTTTGGTCAGAAACTGACTGTAATTATTCTCCCAGAATTATGTTCCTTTTTACTGTGGGATAGACTATCTACATAGGAACTATCTCAAAACAATTATGGGAGAGCTTAATCTGCAGTAGCTGTTCTGATTAATTTCCCCACAGAGATATTTTTCTTTCACTTTTGCAGCTGAAGGAATATAGATGAGTGTAATTTCAATTAAAAGGCAAGAAAAGTTTGAACTTTACAGATGTAACAAATGCCTGCTGCTGTAGCTGCCAGAGAGCCAGCACTGCCAACACAAATTGTATGGAGGAGCAGTAAAGGAGCACTCGCCCTATCTGCATTCATGCACATTAGCAACCATGGGGTCTGTTAGTTTCAGGAATAAAGGACGTCTCATTAAACTTAACAAGTGTCTTGCATTGTGCCCAGAAAAATTGCTAGATTTCAGCTCTGGTGGTGTCCAGCAGGAGCAGGCTCCAAAAGCCAAAATCCTCAACAGAGAAAGAGGAAAGTATGCGAACCTTGCCTGCTGCTGCCCTTGGAAAGGTCAGCCTTTGAAAGAGGAAACAAGAGAATTTCATCTTGACCTTTAAATACTGTGTTTGGATGAGAAGCGGCTTTTAGGTATCTGGCAGTCTGGAATAATAAAGTAACAACAATATGGTGAGGGTATGAGCTTCTAAGTGCTCAGCATTTCCTAGAGCCTGACTTGAGGACGGTGTAGGACGTGGGGCCTCCAGGTTGCCAGTTGGAATTGGCTGAGGTCAGCTGGAGGCAGAAGTTAGCCTCTGATCTCATCTGGTTGCTGTGAGGGAAATGCATAGGTGGCCTCATCAAGTTGTCAGCACTGGGACCTAGCGGAATTAGCTGGCATCTTCTACCGATAGTGTATTTTCCATTCAGTCCTTAGCAAATCTATTCCTACCCAGGAGTTCTCTTTCTAGACTAAAGTGCAGCAGTGTTTGTATCCGGTATCTGCATTTTTGCCTTGCTTTATAGAGATTCGAGTCCTGTTTCTTTCAATCTGGCTCCACTTCTATGCACTAATCACTTGTGTAAAAGTATTTATCTCTTTATCCACCCTGGCATCTCTGCTATGATGGTTAAAATTCAGCAGCCCTGATCACAGTTGTACTTGCACATACACAGCTTATGGAGGGGGCCTGGAGTCTCCAAGTGTGACAGTGTTTGTTTTCAGAATGAGCTGCTCTTCAACTGTGAATTTATCCACTTTTGGTTCACTAAAATAATGTGCTTGTGATACATGAAAAATATTTGCAGAATCTGAGATTTTTGGAAATACAACCTTCTAAAACTGAGACTTGCCACTGTCCTGTATTCAGATGTTGAGGTTTTTTGATGACAAAAGGGACAAGCACACCCCTGAATTAAATGAATTTACACCTGATTATTTTAATCAAGATAGATCACGATATCTTTAGAATATTTGTATTTCAAAATGCTTTGGATTTTAGAATTTACCTGCGGTGTTGAGGAACAACAGCATTTCCCAAGCGCCTCCCAGAGTGAAAACTCCTTGCCTGTTGTTCAAACGAACACTAAAATAATGTGTGGAAAAAGCCTTTGGGTTCAAAAGCGTTGGAAAATATTCTCAGTTTCTTAATTATTGTTTTAAAGTAAGATTCACATTGACAGTGCTGATTTCGTGTGCGTTGGATTCGGTCCTGGAAGCAAACA
This sequence comes from Psittacus erithacus, assembly GCA_009867235.2. Classification (NCBI taxonomy): domain Eukaryota; kingdom Metazoa; phylum Chordata; class Aves; order Psittaciformes; family Psittacidae; genus Psittacus; species Psittacus erithacus. Next base: position 20,126 of record WYDI02032620.1, on the reverse strand, counting down.
AGCATTCAGGAGCAGACATGGAGCTAAACGTTTCCTTGGTCTCACTGCATTTACCCAGTCAGGAGCATGCAGGGGCCTGCCCCAGCACTGCCTCATTGCAGCTCAGCCCTCCCGTTTCCCCTCAGAGCTGGACACCGAGATCCCGTCTTTCAAATGGAGGCTTTTATTATCCTTACCTGAGTGGTGGGTTAAAGAAAGGGTTTTTACTATGCAGACCCGTGAAGAATTGTGGAGATGAGTGAAAGGAAAGCCCTTACATGTAAACTGGAAGCTGTCTTGTCCAGATATGAGCACATTAAACTGTTCAGAGAACCAGCTTGTCACCAGGAGAGAGAATCTCCTGCTGGAGGTAAGGAAATCCCCATCTACTCCATCTCAGTAACCCCACACTGCCATTAGTGTTTGTTGTTGCCCTTCTGAACCTCTCATTGCTCCGCAGTCACTTTTTTGTTGGCTAACGCATGCAATGGGCTCTATGCCAGCGACTGAGTTCAAAGCACAACCATATGTTTTCCTAATTTTCTTGCATTATAACTCAGTGGCTTTCTAATCCATTCCCTCCTGCTTCCAGACAGGTGATACACCGCTTTAAGGCCCTGACACCATTTGTGGTGTGAAGTAACAACTTCCCTACCTTGATCACTGTTCTGAATGCTCCATCCCTGGCGGTGTTCAAGGCCAGATTGGACAGAGCCTTGGGTGACATGGTTTAGTGTGAGGTGTCCCTGCCCATGGCAGGGGGCTGGAACTGGATGATCTTAAGGCCCCTTCTAACCCTATTCTATGACTCTATGATTACTGCGCAGGACGAAGCAGTAGGACTTGAGAGTACTTTGTTTTTAACGTGTTACCATCCTGCCTTCACCCAGGTACCACGCTGTGTCCTGTCCGTGGAGACAGCCGTTACCTGACTGGGAACAACCACATGCGGAGCCCTGAGGGCTCAGTGCTTAAGTACAGCCCCGGAGCGATGCTATCACGGGGCGACAGCCGAGCTGCTTCGCTCGATCCCTAGGGGTCAGCCCACAGCTCCCCTCAGCCCCACTGGGGCCCCCATCGAGGGTAGGCCGCGGCGGGCAGGTGTGAGGCAGCGGCTCGGCCTGCGCGGTGACTCAGCGGCGGGCCGGTGACGGGGCAGCCGGTAGCAACGCGCGTACGGACCCGGGCACACCCGGACCCGCACCGGGAGGCGGCGGCGGCCGCCGGACAGCCCGCAGCCCCGCCCCGCCGAGCCCCTGGGGCGAGGGGCGGGGAACCCCGCAGAGGGGCGGAGCGGGGTGACAGGTGCGCGCGCGCGGAGAGGTCCGGCGGCGGCGCGTCCCTCAACGCCCCCCCCCCCTCCTTCCCTTCCCCTCCGCCATGAATATGCAAATGCAGGTATAATTGCCAGCCAATGGCGTGCGCGCTGGTCACATGGTGCTGGTGGAGGCTCAGGGAAGAGAAGTTGGGTCTCGGTGAGCGCAGGCAGCGCCGCGAGCAGCAGCAGCCGGAGCCGCAGCCCCAGCGAGCCGGGCAGGGCAGGCGGGCGGGCGGCAGGGGCAGCGAGCCACACAGCCGCTCCCCGCTCCCTCCTCCCCGCGGGGTGCCCGGCGGGCCGGGGGCTCTGCCTGGACCATGCCGATCCTCCTCTTCCTCATAGACACGTCCGCCTCCATGAACCAGCGGGCGTATCTGGGCACCAGCTACCTGGACATCGCCAAGGGCGCTGTGGAGATCTTCATGAAGGTGAGCGTGGGGCCGGGGCGGGGGAACCGCCGCCGCGGTCGCCCCGTTCGCCCGCTCACGCCGCTTCTCTCCGTTCTCTCTCCGCAGCTGCGGGCCCGGGACCCGGCCAGCCGCGGCGACAGGTACATGCTGGTTACCTTCGACGAGCCGCCCTACTGTATCAAGGTAATAACCCCCCCGCGGCCACCCTGGCCGTCCCGCGGCCGCCCCTGCGCCGCGGTGGGGCCGCCCTCGGCGCGGTGGCGGCGCGGCGCAGCCCTGTCCGGCCCGGCGGCGGCAGCAGCAGCCTGTGAAGATGGCGGACATTTTGCTTTTGTATGGAGGAGAGAGGCTGAGGGCGCTGCTGAGATGGAGGAGGGGGGGGGGAGGAGACGGACGGGAGCGTGATTCACCGCCCCGGCGTGCCGAGGGGGGCGGGCCCCCGGCGGGCCGCGCTCCGCCTCTCGCGCCCGTGCTCGCTCGCCTCCCGTGAGGCGGCGGCTCCGGAGGGGGCTTCGCCTCAGCCGCGGGTCGCTGCGGGGCGCGGGGTGAGGGCAGGAGGCAGCGCCCTCCTCACGTCCGTGGGACCCGTCCGTTGTGGGACCCCGCGACTGTTTTCCGCCAGCAGCGGGGTTGGGTGTTGGCGTTCCCCTTCCTCAGTACTCCTGCGGCGCTCCGTAACCCGCACCAGTGTGGGCTAAGGTGCCTGTAATTGCGGCTTCATGCAGGGTTGTGGTGAGGTGGAGGCTGCCTGGCTGACTGCGCTTGTCCCTGTTTTCTCATTCCTCAACACTGAGGCAAGGAGGGCCATGCCGTTTATCACGTCGACTGCACCACGAGGTTATGGCAAGAGGAAGAGAAATCGGGGCTCTGTGTCCCTTGTATTGTAGCCTTCACCTTGCCGATAGAACCGTCTAACTTCAAGTGTTTAAATAAAGCATGCCACAGAACACATCATTGCCATCAGAGCTTTAGAATCCCCCTGGATTAGGGCTTAATTTGCCATGACTAACATAGTAGTTATAGGTATTGGCCTTAGACCCACAAGTATGAAGGCTGAAGAAGTTCATGTAAAAATTTGTCACTGGTCATCCCAGAGAATAAGAACAAACCTTGTCTAGGTCCCCCAGCTAAAACTTCTTGAAGAGAACTCATAAACCCCCGTGTGCTCACTCATACCATCTGTTCACATCTTTGATAATTGGGAAACTTAATTCTCAGGAGCTTTGAGTCTTGGCTCCTTTCATCATCTGTGTATTTATCCAGGTAAAAAGTCCAGCCTGCTTTCTGAAGTGATAGGAGTTGAGTCAGTATTTATTGTTATTGCCCAGTTCCTTTCCTCAGAAGGCAGTGCAGAAGTAATCCTATTTCTGTGAGTTGAAACCATCCTCCTTGAGTTAAAGGACCCTTCTGTCTGGCCAGAAACCTCGGTCTGCTCAAGAGCGGTTCTCTTTTAGACACCATTCACGCACCCTTTTCCCCATCCATGTTTGTGGCTGGATATAAAACTTAAATCCTTGTTATGCTCCTGTTAACTGTAGATTTCTTGTGTTAAGGGCTTTTTCTCCTAGTTTTGTGTCAGATATTTCCCAAATGTACCTTTCTTATGTTTGGGGAGGAAACCTTTTCACTGCAGTGTTAGCAAGCATGCTGGTGGCTTAATAAAAACATGATTCTTCTGCTGGAACTCTGTGGTAATGCTACAGGTTATTACCACATATATACTCAGATCTGCTGAGGAAGATCTTTCTGCTTAATGAGCATCTGTGTGCATTCTAATGTAATGAGCATCTGACTCTTCCCAGTTTTAGTAAATAGTAATTGGAAAAAATGGGACTCTATCAACCATGTTGATATCCATGGTAGTGTTCAGTCATGTTTGATGTACAATGAATAGGGGGGAGGGAAGCATTGTGGTTCTTGTAACTTGCTAATATCTCTTCTTAGAAATGTATTTTTCTAACTTAAGCATACTGATTTTGTTAAATTGGACCTTAGACAATCTTTTGGTAACTTGTGCAGGACCAAGCTGCAGATCCAATAAATACATGTTTATAGGAAGTATGAACACAGCTCCAGTTCAGCCATTACATAAAGGCTTCATGGCATAAATCAGCGTGGTTAGGCTGTCATCTTGTCTCACTCCAGCACAGAAAGCCTCACAGCAATGTGGTTCTTCCCCTACTGGAAGATGTGTTCTCAAGACCTTTTGCTGGTGTTCCTGATGTCACTCGGTTGTGTTTTCTAAGAACCACAGTTATGCCAGAAAATGTTGTGGCCTAGGTCTGGTTCTACATGTCTTGCGAAACGTGCTTGTAAAAGAAAAGAAGAAATCTGTTTCTTTGCTAATGCGGCTGTAGTTTGATATTTTTATCTCTTGATTTAGAGAAAGGCAAAACAAACCTGACAAGTGGATGTATTTTGCAAGTGTGTTTTCCAAGTCCATGCAGTAGGGTCTGGTTTTGGTTAGTGGCTGCTTTATCCTCTTGTTTTCTTTATGATTTACACTAATTAAATTGCATAATCTCACACATAGCTCTTAAAGTTACCAGTGAAGCGATTGAGGGAAATAATCTTGTGGAGACCACCCAGGAGGTGGAGGTATTATGGGAACTTCAGGTGGGAGTAACTGATATTAGTGCGTTGGGTTTCTTCCAGAATTCATTTATCTGTGGCCTTAAAGTACTTCAAATCAACAGTGGTGGTTCACTTCTGATGGACAAGAATATATCAAGAAAGCATCATTTGCATGATGGTGTTGTGCTAAGCAAAAGCGTCCTGCTATTGCACAGGTGATTTGCTAAAGTGTGTTAAAGAAGGAGGATGTATTTGGAGTTGTCTTTAGTATAGAGGGTCTGAAAATGGTTAAGAGGCCTGTTTTTAATTGATTGCTCGTAGTTCTCTATTTGTGCCACTCTTTAAAACCAGGATTATTCAGTCTCTGAGTTTGCACTGTGGCTCTGCAGGAACTCTGGTGGCATGTGTCTAAAGAGACAGGGTGCTGAGCTGGGCACGTGGGGACAAGGAGATTGGGATGATAGGAATTCAGTTCCACTCCTGCAGCAAATATCTCTGGAACCTCATTAGCTCTTTTGCTGCTGTTCATTACATAATGTATATTTGGTGATTTGTGACGGTAATTATGCAGCCATGTACAGCTCTGACATTCCTTCCAAAATGCTATCCAGTAAGAGACAAGTATTTAGTATTTTAAAAGCACGTTATGAGATTTATAAACCCATGGTAGTTGAACAGTGTGATCCTGTACAGGTAAGTGGAAAGATACCTGTAAGTTCTGTTGAATATTGGGTTATATTCTCATTTTATGGGCTAGGAGGGAGAAATTGGATGTTACTTCATGAAGTAAGAAAGTTCAACCTAAGATATTTATGGTGTGTTTTTCCACCACTGTGAGTTTTTAGATTAAAACTATAATAGGATGCTGTCAAGCAAGTCCATTTCAGATTAGTGGCATGTTAGCAACATTGGAGTGAGCTGGTTCATTTTGATTTGGGGTATTTGAGCACCCTTGGGAAGCTGACGATACCTATAGTAAAACTCCTTTGTAACCAGTAGCACATGGCAGGTGTCTTTCTTCAATTAAACCACAATATAGATGCTGAAGGAATTTGCTCTCCCATGTGTATCCAGTTCTCTTGGGTAGGAAAAATGGATTTTAGAACAGTTGTCTGGCACAGCATTTTGTGTTCTTGGCCTTGTAGCTGAGATAAATGTGTTATCTAATTCAATGGATTTGGTACCTGATATGTCCTTGTTTCAAAGCCTTTTATATTCATGGACTGCTAGGACTTGGAGCTTGCTCCATCCCATGGGTGCTGTGACCTTGGGTGCTAGCCTCACCTTTCTCATCCCCTTGGACTCAGTACCCTACATGACTGGTACTGAATGCCCAGGAAAGAGGGTGAAAACAGGCCAAGCATGTTACATACAGCTCTGCGGAGAACTTCCCAAGCTCCTGCAGCTTGTGGTTCCGACACCCATGCAGAGGGTTGGAACGTCACTAATGGTTTTCTGCAGCTTTTTCTATTAGCCCAAAATTGTAAAATCATAGAACAGTTTGAGTTGGAAAGGACCTTCAGAGCATCTAGTTCCAACCCGCCTCGCATGGGCAGGGACGCCTCACACTAGACCATGAAATCATGTAACTTTTAGCATAGCCAGATGCTTTTTATTCCACTGTCAAATACGTGTTTCTCCACACCTAAGCATGTTTTCTCATGATGCAGAAAAGAGGGAGGAGGGAGGTTTCAATGACACCTACCTAGATTCCTCTGTAAATGGAGCTCATACCAAAATCTGTGCCTAAAACGGAGTTGTTCAAAAGGAAAGCAAGGTTTAGCTCTTTGGTTTTTATTACATTCTTAATTTCTGTTAAACCTCACATCCTGCAGTTTGTGGCCTGCCTGTGGATTTGTGCTGCAAATGGCTAGTTCAGGCCCAGTGGTGGTCAGATGTGAAGTTATTGATTAACTGGGCTGCTCTGTTCCCTTGTGACTGGTATCTGGCTGCTGGCAGTGGGATGGCCTTGCCTCAGTGCTTGAGGGATATTTATTTATGGTAGGGTCACAGAAATATGGCTTTTGCTCTGCGTTCTTTTGAGATTCTGTGGTATGACCTTCATAAATGATCTGGCCATAAGTGAGAGGACAGAGAACTGAAGTTGTGTTTACTCCGCCAAATCTGAAATGACATGTATATGTATCTTCCTCTCCCTGTTGTGTGTTACACTGAATTTGGTTCAGTTGTGACTGCACTATAAAAATAGGCTCACTGAATTTGAGTGCAGAAATATGGACGTAGCTGTCTGAGAAGTACCTTAAAATAGTTAATACAGTGAAACACTTTACTGTTTGAGAAATGCAAACTGGGACTGATAGATAGGATGCCTTCCAGTTCTGTTGCTGTTCCCTGCTAGTCTGAACATATGTTCAGTGCTAAAGAGCTCTCTTGTGGAAGCAGCCTGTTGTGATGGACTGAGCAACCTCCTCTGTCCCCCTCAAATTCTCATAAGGGGTTGAGCTTGATGAGTTCTGATTAGGGGTTGGATTGGGATGGAATAGGAATTTGTAAAGGGTCTTTTAAACATCTATCAGAGTATTTATTACATGTAAATACCCTGTTCATTTAGGACATTAAAATAGTGCTTCAAAACTGGGACATCGTAAAGTCAGACTCAGGGTCTGACTTGCCACTGACTGCCACTGGCTCTGCAAAGGGGGGTGGCAAATGAATAGGCTGTGCTGCAAAACAGAGGTGGGAGATCCATTTGTCTGTTTCTGGAAGACATTAGATCAGAGCTCCTGACCCTGACCTGCAGGGAGAAAGAGAAACCCAGCCATGAAACCTGTTGGGTTTGAGTTAAGAGTTCTTAAGGAAAGCTGCCTGAGGTGATAGGAAATGCATTTGTATGTGTGTGTTTTGACTTCTGGCAAGAAAGAAAACCAGAGGAGTACCTAGTAAGCTGACTTCAGGCAAATCCACAGAATAATCTTAAATTGGTTAAGCCTTTACAGGAACCTTGAGACACAAAACCCCGTCAGTTTTATGTGTAAAAGGTCCGGCTTTTGGCAAATACAAGTACTTGGTGGTCTGACCCGCGCTGTGGAAAAGGCCGTATGAACAGCTGGAAATACAGTTGAGGTTTCACAAGTTGGTACTGAGGTATGCAGGCAGAATTGTATGGTGCAGAACAGATACTGACTACAGGGGCAGGAGGGGAGCTGATACCAGAGCGATACAAAAGGAAAAGAGCTGAAGTCAGTGGGAGAGGCCTATCTTTCTCTCCAGATACGCTGTGAATGATGTCCAAACTTTGTGAACCTGCTAGCCACGCATTCCTGGAAAGAGGGAAAAAGTGCAGAATGTAGTACTGAAGACTGGATGAGATGTTGGTAGACTACAGAGTCTGTTGATAACTAATTCAGGAGGCTGTTCTGTATTTGTTAGGGGAGTGAGAGCCATTCCTCCTTTACCACCATACGCGTTTTGAGTCAGTCCTAGCAGTATCTTTATTTCTAAGCACTAACAACTTTCAGTGCTACCTCCCTTTCAGTCTTGCCGTACATCTTTCCTTGGGCTTGCTTTGGGTTTTGTCCTGGAATTCGTGTATTTGCAGCAGGCTGACTTTCAGCATAAATGACTGGCAGGTTAAACCCAGCAGTTGCTCTTCCTCTGTTAAACACAATGGAGTTAAGAAAACAGAAGTCACTTAACTGTTTAAGGAGCACTCATGCAAATTCTGGTTGCCTTGTTCTTTCTGAGAATAAAACAAACCCATACCTCATCTGTTTGAGAATCTCTCACCAAAGAGTTTTAGTGTGTTCCTTCCTGACTGCCTTATCACTTACGGATGTGTGCAGTGTGTGTATGCATGCAAAAAGATGCTTTTTAATTAAGCATCTATTTTGAATTGGATAAAGAAGGCCAACTACAGCTAAAAAGTTCTTGTTGGTTCAAGAGGTAGGTTTGTATTTTATACACTGAAGTGTGTGTCTTACAATCTAATAATCTAATTAAAAAACCCTTACAATTATCAGTTGGCATGCCTATAGTAGCATGTAATAATGTGTTGTAGCTCCTTTTAGCTTATAAGGGTACTAAATGGTTTCCAGTAGAGAGCATCCTTTAAAAAACACATTCCCTTTCTTGAGAGACAAGATACTGGATAGTGTAAAACATCTTAAGTGCCATTAAATGTGTGTAAGCATGAAAGTCTCACTTCTTTGTCCCTGTCTCAAGTGACTGCTTCTTGCTGTCTGCCTCTTATTTGTTAATTGTGGTGAGCATCCTTCTGCAGGAACTGGTGTGAGAGGAGAAGGCACTGTCCTGAAGGAGTTTGGTGCTCAGTAATGTACCTTTCCTTCTAAAAAAACCGAACAAACCACTAACAATCAGAGTGATTCATTCTTCTGAAAGAAAGACTTTAATACATTCTGAAATCAAGGTCTCATGTAAAAATTCAAGTTCATGCACGAAGGTGATGAAGTTTTTGCAATGGATCAATTTGAAATGGAAGGGCTGTTTAGAAATGAGCTTCTTGACAGATAGGGTGACCTGAACTGTGTGTGGCTGTCACTTCTATTGTTTCTGAAGTGAAATACTGGAGGTTGTGCTTCTGCCTGCTACCTGCCTGCACGGGAAGGGAGACTCTGTGCTGCTGAGTTAGTTCTTAATGAAAATACTTGAACTGGGTCTGTTTCTGCAGGAATTTGCAAACTAAAAGCTTGTTCTTTCATCTGAAGTGGGTTGCAGCTTCCTACTATTGATGAGATGCCAGAGGCCTTGAATGGAAACCAACATCTGGTGTTCATAGCTGCTGTAGCCATTTCTCTATTTTCATCTTTTTATTTGGTTCTTGAGTTGATCTTGGACACATTCAAAGATGTAAGCCCTTAAGACTGCAGGATAAACTAGACAAAAGTAGATATGTTTGCACTAAGAGGCTTAACTCATCCTCAGTGTAAAGGTTGTCTTTATTTTAAAAATAGAAGCTTAAAATGGGGTATCAAACAGTTGAGTTGGAGCTCCCTGGTTGTATTTTTGTGGTGAGGTGTTCTGTCAGGAGGAAGGGGCTTCGTGAAGTTGGGGGTTTCTGCACTTGCTCTTTTAAACTATGGTGCTAAATGCTGGTTGTCTCACGGTGGATCATTGGGAAAGGTAATTAAGGTTGGAGACACTTCTCGGTGTTAACCCTTGCAAATACTCTTCAAAATAGCTTGCCAGAAAGAACTGATTTGCAGCAGTGGTGTAAGAATGATGTCCTGAGCTCCTTGTGAACAAGAAAAGACAAAAGTTGGTGTTTTCCTATTTCAGACAGCTGGAATCAAATGGGAAAAGGCAAATTCTGTACCATGTCACTTGTCTTTTGGAGGGGAGGACAGTGCCCCTAAGTCCAAAGGGCCTGTGAGAAAAGCCTGGAATTCTTCAGCTTTTCTCTTATCCACTTTCCCTATTAAATGCCTGTAGCCCTGATTTTATTTAGTAACACAGACTACCAGAAAATGAATGCGAAGAGCAGTTGCTGCTGTTGCAGATCTTAAATGCAGATTGTTATTTAAGTAATTCACTCGTGTAAGTTTAGAGTCTTGGTATTTTTTTCTTCCTTCTTAAACTTCATTGTTACAGCGTACCTCTTAATATATAACTCCTGTGCTTCTACCCCCTAAAAAAGAAGTATAAAGGTAGTAATACTAAGTCTTGCTTTGTGTTTTTCTTGCTAATTTTAGATTATTCAGAGAACAGTTGTGTAGTGATCAGTTTCTAATTCAATTTCAGCTGTAAGCAGCACGTTCTAAGGATAAGGTCTTAGTAAGGTGCCAAGGAAAAAGTACATTCTCATCATGAGACTGAGTTATTGAGCAGATGAGAATCTGTGGTTGCCCATAGACATACAAGTCTGTATTTACTGTGCAGTGTGAATCTCTGAATCTCGGTATTCACTCTGCAGAATTCACTCTGCTTTGTTTGAAAGACAGAGTTTCTCTTAGTGCATTTATAAGTATCTCTGACACTTGAACTACTTATTTTACCAGGTAAGTAAAGCAGAGCCTTGTTTTCTTCTAAGTAGCTTTTCTCCTCCCCTTATTATTTTCTAGCTAAAGGACCAATCTCACATTTTACCCAGTTTCTGTGATTCTTTTTGCTTGGCCTCTTGTGCAAGCTTTCCAGGAACAGCAGCACTAGATATGTTAAATGTTATTCTAGGCTGCAAATTCAGAGTGCCTGAATTTCGCCCTTTAAAGATGAAGATGGTTGTTGAGCTGCGTGTTCAGAGATGCTTATAAACTCTTAACAGTCTAAAACAGTATTGAAAAAAACACAGACCTTCGTAAGGTGGGTGTTGTTGAACAACTCATTTGACTGAAAACAAAGCTCTACAGTGTGGTTAAGCTGGTGGTGTTGTGTTGCTTTTAAGTGAGAATAATGCATTAGTATTGGTCTTCATAGCATATTAGTGGAGCCAGGAAGTTATTACTTAATATAAACAGAAAAGGGGGATGAGTTCAGCTCTCCTTTGTGGGAAAATCTGCATCTGTTGAGCCACAACACTCAGCGCCTGTAGCTGCTCCATCGTCCTGGTGTTGTGCTCGCTGGTCGGGACCATGGTGACACCCTGGGCTGAGACACGGCTTGTGGCCCTTTGGAACTTCTTTGGAGCCCTGGGGGAAAGCTGTAACTTATCCTCTTCTAAACAAAAAGCCCCTCTGCCCACAACAGTGCTACCAATGCCACCAACTTTCTTTTTTCTGTATCAAACTTGGAGGTGGCATTGATGTTATTTGCTAGGCCTGGTTAGTTGAGGATTCTCAGTTTGTGTTCCTTCAGTGAATATATGAATTTGATCATGGTCTAAAGTCTGTCTCTTCTTTTTCTCCCCAACGTTGCCTTGGGTGGCATTTCAGACATGCATTGAGAGAACTTATGGATAGATGATCCCCTTTAGAATGATTACCTTCTTGAGATCCAAAGTAAACTTGCAGTATGTGCACAAGTTGTGTGATGTGCTTTTGGAAGGAGGGGGCGGATTCTGATGGTACCAGAATGAGTGTGGATCATGCTGTGTGGTCTCTGCTCTGGGCTGCGAAGGTAGACGTTCACTAGTAATTCTTTTCCACTTGATTCCTCAGACCATGCCTAGAAGCATCCCTCTTGCTGATGGCGCACACACTCTATAACCTTTTAGCTTTTGCCTTTAGCCCTTGTGACTTTTCCAAACATGAGACTAGGAAGGGACCAGAAGGTAAATGCTCCATCCCTGGCAGTGTTCAGGGCCAGGCTGGACAAAGCCTTGGGCAACATGGTCTAGTGTGAGGCATCCCTGGCCATGGCAGGGGGCTGGACCTTGGTGATCTTAAGGTCCTTTCCAACCCAAACCATTCTGTGGCAGAGCTGGGAGCTGTCTGGCATTGGAAACATGTTGGATAGTCTGGAAAAGCCATGGGTGCTTGTGTCTAAATGCACATTTTTGATGGAAACATCAGTGTTTTGATGGTTGCCCTCTCTACAGTGGCTGTTTCAGATGCACCTTTAATGGTATTTCTGAAATGACTGCTGTGCTGCTGAACAGAAGCATGTAGCCTCTTGGTGTGCTTACTGAGCTAGAGCTGCAAGTTGGATGATTATATCTGTGTTCCTCTCTACTAGGTGTGAAACATAACTTGGTCTGATTCAACAGTGCTCGGGAAGTGTTCCTCAGAAATAGATGCTTTTTTAATTGGATGGTGTTCTTTTATTTAAACAAGAATACTTTTTGCAATAGGGCGATACTAAGATCTCTTTGGTATTTATACTTCCTTCATGTGTAGTCCTTTCATCCTCATGCAGCACAGTGCAGTGAGCATAGCTGTCAAAAAGTATGAAATATTGTTGACCAAAAAGCTAAATCCAGATGGATTAAAGTAGGAGCAGCAGGTAATAAATAAAAAAGTAGTGTAGGCTTTTTTCTCTTGGCACTGATTATTATTATCATCACTGGATTCCAAGCACAGTTTCAAGCTTTGAGTTGTTCATACAACATCTGTGTTTGACACTTCTAACAGGAGAAGGTACTGCTTCTCTAAATGCTGCTATTAACAGAAGGCCCAGTGCTTATTTTATAACTGGAGCTCAAGAGTGTTTTTACTGGTGTTGTATGGATCCTGTGCTTAAAGATGGATGTGAGTTGTTCTTGCGTGAACATCTTGAATTCTCCTCAATGGAAAAGCATTTCTATATCCTGTTTGTTGTTGAAGTCATCTGAAAAGGACAGTGAGCCATGTGGTGCAGTTTGACCTTGTGTCCTAAGGTGTGTGATGCGTTTTGGTTTTTTTTGAGGTATCATGGAGAAATACTTTTTTCTGTCCAAGATTAGACCTTTTTCTATGTAATTGTCAATAACAGTTGATGCTTACATATTGCACTAGATTGCAGTTCTGATCTTGTTCACATTCACTAATACGTTCTTTAGGAAACAATCTATTTTTATAAAGAAATCAGTCTTTGGCTGGTGCACCTACAGGGGAGCTCAGCTTCGAAAGTGCAATCAAAGGACATGTTCGGCTTGGATACAAGGCAGAAGATCTTCCCTGTGAGGGTGCTGAGGCACTGGCACAGGGTGCCCAGAGAAACTGTGGCTGCCCCATCCCTGGCAGTGTTCAAGGCCAGGTTGGATGGGGCCCTGCCCGTGGCAAGGGGTTGGAACTGGATGAGCTTTAAGGCCCCTTCCAAACCAAACCAGTCTGTGATTCTGTGTCCTGTGCACCTCAGTTCACTCTGCAGACCTGTCTTGGAGCACGAGAACTGATTGCTTTTAGATGAAATGAAAGTGGAAGATGCAGCCCAGCCCCTGAGCGATGAGTCTGCAGGACTCTACTGTAGACAGCTATGCTGAAGTTAACCCCCTGAAACCCAGTTGGGTGGCTGTCATCATCTCTTAGAAAACACTGACTTCTTTGTGCTGCGCTGCTTGGTGGCCTGAAGGTAGCCAGCGGATGACAAATTCTTCCTTGCACTAAAGCTGTTTCCAGTTGCATAGGGAAAAATAATGTGGGTGAAGTGAGCAGAGATTCTGTGTTTGTTGTGAAGGTATGTAGTCCGTGCCAGAAAAGATTTGTGGTGCCTGAAGTGGATGGAGATGGAGAACATCTGAGCAAAATGACAGCAGGAATAACTTGATGGGAAGATACAATTAGCTTACTATTCTCAGTGCTTTATCCTTAATGTTAACCTGTTGCTCACTAGCTCTAATGTAAAAAGAATCAAGTGACACTTTTGTAGGCTCTTTACTGTACTTCAGTGCTCTGTGGGCTTACTGAGTGACTAGTTTAAACCTGCATATTGACTACCCATTAAAATACTCCTCAGATGAGGACTGAGAACGTGGTTTTTGTTAGGCTGGTCTCATAGTATTTGCTTGAGTGGCCAGGGCCTGTTCTGTTGTGCCTGAGTAGGGTCATGTCAAAGTTTTACCCTCAAACTCTAATCCCTGCTTGAATTCAGTGAGAAAAGCTTCCAGCTTGCTAGCCAAGACATTTTTTGTCTTTTCATCCATCTTTGCCCTTCAGCCTGATTTTGTTACAGCAAAGGATAAGGGTAGCATCTGTTTGTGTTTCGAACCCTCATCTAAGGCAAGAGGAGACTGGAAGAGTGGGGGATAAAACTAGTAATATAAATGATTTGCTGCATGCTTATGTGCCTAACACAGAGATAGCAATTGCTCACAGCTGGCTTGAGCCCATCAAACCTTCTCTTCCCACAAGCTTTGCATCAGAATAGTTAAGATCTGCTGATGTACCTTCAGCAGCACCAGTCCTCCAAATCCAGGACAGCACAGCTTGGATCCAAGCTGGCTCATTGTGTTCAGCACTACCCTGATGATAAGCTGATTTCAGGCCTGTGTGCCAGTATCATTCTGTGCTGGAGGTATCCTAATCTGCAGTCTGAGAGGTGGGTGTTGTGATGTTCTGTGCCAAGAACAAAAAAGAATTGATCTTGTGAGTTTCTTGGGGCTGTTTGATATTGTGCAGTGACAGGACTGGAACATTGCATAAAAGTAACTAGAGAGCATAGGTACTGAAATGAGAGAAGTGTTATTCTGCAGCCAAGGTACAGACCGAACTTGAGAGCTTTGTTGCCTCAAAAATGGCATTCATAAGTGTTTCGAGGGGAATTAGTGTCTGCTTATGTTTTAGAGCTGTTCTTCTGCCCCATTTGCGTAGCACAGACACTTGTGAGGGTGAAATTAGTAGGTGATACAGGTGGTTTGATGTTGGATTATTTTAAGGCTTTTAAATGTTAAATAAAAACATACACAATGTTTGTTACATGTCACTACCTTCTGCTGTATGCTTATTCTTGCTAGTAAATCTCTGAACATCAGATAAAGAGCATGGGGTAGTGTGGGCATCGTACTGATGATGTCTCCCCTTTTCCCCCTAGGCTAAATCTTGTAGGAAAACTGGAGTGACCAAGATGGTCTATGTGTTTGTTCTCATTCTGGAGTTGCTGAAGCTGGGGCAGGGAAGCTCTGGGTTACATAGGAGGGTATTCCTTGCTGCAGAACCCGCTGAGCAATGGTGGGGCTGTGTTCAGGACATTACAAAGAAGGGAAGGTATTTTGACATTTGAGAAGCAGCGTTATAGGGGGTCCTAAAGAATAATTGAGTTCCTGGGGGAACTCACACAGACATGGACAGGTTTGGGTTATGTACAGTGAACAGAAGAGTAACATGAAGATGAACCATTCTGATGGTTTGGAAGGCAAACTTCTCTGCTGGTTTCACTGTCTTCCCACAGCACTTGGAATTTCCACAGCAGGAGCAGTTTGAGATGACTACAGCTGGGTTTTCTGACCTTATACTTTCCAAATGGATGTCACTGACAACCTGGAATGCCACAGGCATGTTATCCTGAAGTTGTCTTGGGTTTTCCAAAATGGGTGCATTTAGTAATAGCTGGAATTACTGATTCTTTAGACAAGTTGTAATATCTGAGATCCAGTTCCTTCTAGGGCAACATTACCAGAACTCGAAGAATCTGTATGTTTAAATACTGAGTACTTGCTGTAACCCAGGCTGTTGGGATTGGCATGCTAGCTTGCAAATTGTCTTTTGGATCAGATCTGAAAGCAATCCAATGAACAATAAACTACAGTTCTGTCTTTTGGCATGGCCTGGAGAAGCACTGAAAACGAAGACTTGCAGCCTCAAAGGAGCCAGCTCCCTGGTGAAATCAGGAGAGATGGCTTTGGATCTGGAATTTTTGTGCTCTGATGCCCAACCTTTGGGTTTTCCCGCAGTAAGGTGACCAAACCATGCTAAGAAATAGTTGGAAAAAAGCCCACACTGCCCCAAAATGTTGTATTGTTTAAAACCAACAACCAACCACCAAACCCCCTACAATAAAATCACTAGATATGGCAGTTAAGCCAGAGTAGTTAAGAATACAACATGTATGGGTTGCACACATTCAAAACTTGGGAATGCTTTGCTTGTACTTTGGTACTGCTCTCTTGTGTGTGGTAAAGGTAGTGGAGGGTTGGTTTTGTTTGATTTCCCCCACAAAAGCCTCTTACAAGACTTTCTTTCCTGCCTCTTGCATCTGAAATCATCTGGTTCCTACCTCCTGCCATGGACAGGGACACCTTGCCCCAGACAATGCCATCCAAGGCTCTGTCCAACACGGCCTTGAACACTGCCATGGATGGGGCATTTACAACTTCTCTGGGCACCCTGTGCCAGTGCCTCAGCACCCTCATAGGGGAGAACTTCTTCCTTATATCTAACCCGAACTTCCCCTATTTCCGTTTGAGCCCGTCAGCCCTTGTCCCATCGCTACAGTCCCTGATGAAGAGTCCCTCTCCAGCATCCTTTTAGCCCTCTTCAGACACTGGAAGCTGCTCTGAGATCTCCACACAGCTTCTCCTCTCCAGGCTCCACAGCCCCAGGTTACTTGGCCTGTCTTATAAGTACATTTTTCTTTCTCCCCAGTATGATTTACTTGCAGAGGCAGCAGCCAGTAGCTGAAAGGGGGGATGCTGCTTCCAGACCTCAGGGTTTCATGGGATGGTGTCCAAAGCGTGTCAGCGCAGGAGGCTAAATGAC
The DNA here is from genome assembly GCA_009867235.2 of Psittacus erithacus. Taxonomy (NCBI): domain Eukaryota; kingdom Metazoa; phylum Chordata; class Aves; order Psittaciformes; family Psittacidae; genus Psittacus; species Psittacus erithacus. Next base: position 3,822 of record WYDI02032620.1, on the reverse strand, counting down.
ACTGCATTTTTGCCTCTTCCTGGCATAAGCAAAGCAGGGTGAGATTGTTGCTTATAGTACTGGGTTCTGGTTTTTTACCCCAGCCATTTTTGAAAGTCTTTTGGTGTGTCTGTACAGGCTGAAATGATTTGTTCATCTACATTATCAAAGGAGAAACAAGTAACATCATGGCATGGGAAAGGCTGCTGGTATTGCTGTTAGTAAATGCTGGGCATAAGAGTGGCTATGTAGGAATGTAATATTGAAGATTCTGAGAAATAACTCTCAGTGTAGGTTCATAAACAACTAAAATAATGAGTTTTCCATAATTACTGGCCTATAGAGGATACATAGTGTTGTAGAAAATGTGTTTTGTGCTCTAAGGTTGGGAGTTTTTGGTTGTGGTTTTGGTTGGGGGGGTGTTGTTCTGGCCATTAGTGTTTCTGCTGCCAAATGGAAGCAGTGCTACATAAAAGCAGTGCTTTTTTTTTTCCTCTCTAAGCAGCATTAGTGTCAGTATTTTGAATTTAGGAAGGATTATTATTTAATCACTTCAAAGTGCTTTCTTGAACTCATTATGCATATGCTCAGCGTTATGTATTTGACTTTTTATTTTGCCGTAAGAATGATCCCACTGTATGGAGAGGCGAATATACAGAGTTTTTTGGGACCTGAATTTCTGTCCCTGAAATACACATTTAATTGTATACACTGGCTTGAGTCTTTCTGGAGAAAACATTTTGCTGCTGTAGACCTTCTTGACACTGATTGTGGTGGCTTTGATTCAAGAAGCTGGTTCTGAGAACAGGGGTGAGAATCTTAGAAATCCCAGCCTGGTTTGTGTTGGATGGGACCTCAAAGCTCCTCCAGCTCCAACCCCTGCCACGGGCAGGGACACC
>WYDI02032619.1:0-16975 GCA_009867235.2 Psittacus erithacus | reverse complement strand
GGGATGGAGGTGACCATGATGGAGGTGGCCATGGATGGAAGTGGCCAGGGATGGAGATGGCCAGGGATGAAGGTGGCCAGGGACGCAGGTGGTCAGGGATGGAGATGGCCAGGGATGGAGGTGGCCAGGGATGGAAATGGCCAGGGATGGAGGTGACCATGGTGGAGGTGACCAGGGGTGGAGGTGACCAGGGATGGAGGTGGCCAGGGATGGAGGCGGCCAGGGGTGAAGGTGGCCAGGGATGGAGGTGACCATGATGGAGGTGGCCAGGGATGGAGGTGATCCAGGATGGAGTTGACCAGGGATGGAGGTGGCCAGGGATGGAGGTGACCATGATGGAGGTGGCAGAGATGGTGCCTGTGTCCCCAGCATCTTCATCCCCTTGCCCGTCGCCAGCTTCCCAAGGGTTAAGGAGAGTTTGCAGCTCCTGCAGACATCAGTGACATCTCTGCTGACAACGCCACACTGAGCCGCTCTCCCCTCCCCGGCAGCACCAGCCTGGCCTCCCCCAGCCCCACGCGGCCCCCGCGCCGCTGCGGCCCCGGCACCTCGCCCCGGCAGCTTTGGCACAATTGCAATCCCGAGCAGAGCAGCCGGCTCCCCTCCTGCCCTCTGACCCGCTGTTGCTGTGGAAACTGCATCCCACACATAGGATTATGGAACTGGAAGCCGCAGGCTCCAAACTCCCCTTGCAAATCCAGGCGACTCCTGAGCCTCTCGGTGGTGCTGGCCGTGGGGTGCCTGTCCCTGCTGAGTGCTCGGTGGGGTGGCAGCAGCACTGCTGGGCCCCCTGGTTTGCCCCCACTGGCTGGTGGCATTGCCAAAAGTGCCCTGGTGTCACCACGAGGCCGCCGGTGCCGCCTGGCACGTCTGCTCCCCTGAGCATCATTTCCCTCTGTGCCTGCATCCCTGCATCCTGAAGGGCTTGGGTACCACCAGCGCACCCTCTTCACTGACCAGCACCCCAGGGAGGTGGATCCATCCCAGGGACCCATTCCCAATCACATCCATGGGCACCCCCCATCAACACCTCCAACATCCCTAGGGACACGCAGCATGGGTCCCCAGGCCTGGGTGGGTGCGGGGGAGAGCAGAGCTGGTTTGGGGAGCTCTGTGGGCTGGCTCTGTGTCTCGGCATCTCCTCTCCCTGCCACCCGGGGAGGTAGGAGCTGAATTAATCGCGATCAATTAATGCTGCTGCAATCCTCATCTTCCTCCCTGCACCAGCTTTGTGCTGTCACACCCGGCGAGGGGGGCCTGGTGTCCCCAGCAGCATCCCTCCGGAACCACACAGCCTCCCAGGATGGGGATTGAGCACAAGCAGGGTGCCCCCCAGCCCACGTGGGCACCCGTGCCCATGGTGAGCAGCCGTGCCAGACAGTCTGATGAGTGGGGATAGGGAGGAGACATAGGAGCCCCTCATAGTCCCTGTGTGCCAGGGCTGGAGCAGGATGGTGGGGGGTCTGGATCCTGCAGTATACTGCAGCAAATGCCCTGCAATCAGCATCCGAATGAATCCCACCTTCCTTCCTTCCCCCACAACGTGCTGCCCTGGGCTACAGCTAATCTATTGTGCGCTGGGCTGCAGCCAGCACAAGCTGCAATACAGTAAATCCTTCTGCAGTATCCTGCAAGGGGACCGAGCCCAGCCGCAGCCGCTCGCCGCCTGCCACACAAAGCTGGGGGGCTGCAGTGGAGATGGGGCGCAGGGGTTGGGGGCACGGGAGGGCAGCAGAGACCCAGGATCTGTGTGTGGAGCTCTGGACCAAAGTGGGAAGTTCCCCAGGGAGTTTTGGTGCCCTGCGAATCCCCCTCGCCCCCCAAATCTCCACCATGGCGCAAGGCGATGCTCCATCCTCTGTCTCACTGAGCTTGGGGTTGTCCTTAAGCACTGCCACCACCATGGTCCCCACAAAGGTCCCGGTGCAGGGGTTTGCAGCCCCTCCTCTCCCTCCTCGTGGTGCAACCTCTCTCGTGCCTCAGTTTCCCCACTGGTACCAGTCCAGCCGATGCTCCTCCCTGCTCCTGCAAGGCAGCTCCAGCACACGTGAGCCCTGCTGCCCTTCGCTGAGGGATCCTGCTCGAATCCTGTTATTATCCCTATTATTACTATTATTACTCTTATTATTGGGATGCTGGGGGGGGGGCTCTGCGGCTCTGCCGGACCCGTCTTTGGAGAGTGAGGCATCCTTCAAAGGGAAGGCTCTCTGTCACCGCCCCACAGCAGCTGCGTTCTCCTCAATTAGAAGAGGTAATGAAGCAATTTATGGGCATCTCCAAAGTGATGTGTGAGTGACAGGCTGTGTATGAGCCGCGCCGGGGCTCTGCTGCCAACTTGTGTTCTTCCAATCTTAATGGGAAGCTCCCCGGTGAGGATGGATGGGGGGGAATAGGTGTGTCTGTAGGTGTGTGTGCTCTGAGGCTCCTGCGTGGATCAGTGATGCTGGGAGAGCTGTGTGCCCTCATCCCCTCATTCCTGAAGCCTGGCCCCCCGGGATGCGCTGTGTCACATGGATGTAACCAGAGCCTAGAGGGCAGCTGGGTGGGAGCAGAGCAGGGGGCTGGATGCCTGCATCCATGGGGAGAGTTGGCTGCAGCTCCCTGTTTCCATCCACACCACAGGCACTGGCTGCCCTGCTCCCTGCCTCAGTTTCCCCGCTCATCCCCACATCCCCAGTGCTCCAACCTTTCAGCTCCTTGGGAGCCACCACAGCCCCGAAACAGGGAAAAGGATGTTTTGGGGCCATCTCTTCTGAACAGGGCAGAATCCAATGAGCTGCCAATGGCCTCTTGCGTGTACCCATAGGATGGGGGTCCCCTGGCTGTTTTGGGGGCCTGTGGGTCCCTGGGTGCATGGCAGGGAGGGTGCAGAAGCATGGTGGTGCATTGTACCCTGTATTGGTGCGATCCTGTGTGTGCACATTGCACACCCGTGTGCATGTACCTGTGCACACACACGTGCACCCCTCCATGTGCACGCTGCGTGTTCCAGTGGGTACCTGCACCCATGTAGGTGTGTGTGTACGTGCGTACATACGTATGCACCCATCTGTGTGCACGCCGCATGCTCCTATGTCCACGGGTGCCCCTGCACCCAGGTAGGTGCACACATGCACATGTACCTGTGCTTGTCTGCACCCATGTGTGCACCACCCTCCCTCCATGTGTGTACCTGTGCACACAACCCACACCAGTGGGTGCATCCCCTCCATGCCCACCCCTATACTCAGGGTGCCAAGATGCTGCCCCCCCTTTCTTCCCCACACCCCTACCCTGGCGCAGCAGTGTTGGCACCATCCCCAGTGGCTCCCACACCCCAGCTCGGCCCCAGCCGGCCCTGCACCACGCTGCATCTCCCAGGAAACAGGATCTGCAGCCAGGAGTTTCCGCTCAACTCGTGTGTGCCTCCCACAAAACGAAAAAAACAGGGAAAAAAGAGAGGAAAAAAGAAGAGGGAATAGAAAAAACCCCATCCACCCAGCCCCCCCTGACACCAGTGAATCCTGCCCGGCCCCTTCTGCTCGTCTTGTCTAGCCAGTTACTAAAATTGGCCAAGGGAGGCAACCGGCTGCTCTCCCCCCGCCCAGACCCCCCGGTCCCACCTCGCCACCAGTGGGGTGCAGGGGGGATGCCGGCCCCCGCTGCGGTGGGGCTGCAAGCACCGGGGTGCTGATGGGTGCAGGGTGGTCCAGCATCCCCGCTGGGCTCATGGTCGGCATTCCCGCATCCCGCCGGGAGCCCCTTTGCCGGCCCGGGCAGCCCCCCAGCCCCAGCGCCGGGGGAGCGTGGCTGTGCCTTCGGCATGGGCACGGATCCATCTGGCGCCTTCCAAATGTTACTGGCCTCGCAGGATCCCGGCCCCGCTTGGCGTTAACCCGCACCGCACCGCGGCCCTGCGGCGCCCGCACGCAGCGGGACCCCAGCACTGCTTCCCGGGGGTCCCCGCAAGGTGCCGGGGGGCTGCGGAGCCACCCTGGGTGCCACGGGGCGCGTAGCGGGTGGCGTTGGCCGTGGACGGAGCCCCAGCCGCGGTGTTCCATGACCCGGCATGGGCAGGGACACACCGGGGCTGTGACTCATGCTGTGGCTATAACAGGGAGAGCGGAGAGGGGGGCCGCGGCCATCTGCGCAGCCTCAGGCCTGCGGCGCGTTGAGGGGGGGGCCTGGGGCATGCTGGGATCAAGCCACCCTGTGTCAACAGCGGAGAGATGTGGGTGCAGGAGGACCCGGCACCCCAAAGAGCGCTGGGTACCCCAAAAGAGGGCCGCTGGGTGTCCCCCCCACCGCTGGCAGGCACAGGGCAGGGGAGGGGGCCAGGCCGGCTGCTCGCCGGGGCGGGGGAACAAAGCTGGCACCGAGGGAAGCGGCTAAATTTAGCCCTGAACCGCGGCTCCGGGCTCCAGCCGGACGAGGTGCCACCATCTCTGCAGTCCATCTGTCATCCATTCCCCTCCCACAGGCACCCCCGGGCCCCACAACCACCCCCAGCCACGGAGCGGGGCCGCACCCCTGTGGGGTGAAGGGCAATGGGGTGGAGAGGGGCTGTGGGGTCGCTGGGTGGTGATGCTGAGGGGCATGGAGGGAAGCGCGGTCCCGTTTACCCTGGTAGCTGCAGCCAGGCGGGTCTGTGAGGAGGAGGAGAGGGTCCTGGCACAGGGAGATGGCTTCTTGCAGAGAGAGGTGATTGCAGGGGAGAATTATCACTGCAGGGGAGATGCTTGTGGCAGGGGATGTGGATCTTGCAGGGGAGAGGCTTGTGGCAGGGGACATGGGCACTGCAGGGCAGATGGCTTCTTGCAGGGGAGATGGTCCTTGCCCCAGGGATGATTTGTGCAGGGGAGATGGTTCCACTGCATCCCTGCCCACCTCGAGGGCACCGTGACACATTAGAGGGCTGAGGGTTGGACCCATCCAGGGTCCCATCAGCTCCAGGACCACCAGGTCTGGAGGATGTCACCAGCATCTTGGTGACAGCAGCATCGTCCCCAGCAGCACCGGGGCATCAGCATTCCCAGGGATTTTGGAGCTGGTTTGGCACTGAGGTGACATCCCCCCCTTGTGGGATGCCAAAACCCACAGGTATCCCCGGCTTTGTAGCCCAGCTGTCCCAGAGCCCCCTCCCCAGTGCCAGGGTGGGTGTCTGAGCCTGACTCTGGGACATGGCACCCAGGGGTGCTGTGGGAGGGTGGATCCCAGCCCCAGCTCTCCCTTGGGGCCATGCTTCCAGATGTGCTCCCCCTCGCACCAGCCAAGCCCTTCCCAGCATCTTCATCTCCTCCCACAGCAGCACCGCATCCCGGCACTGCGCTGGTGGGGGCGCGTGTTCCTGCATCAGATCCTTGCTGGGGATGAGGAACCCCAAAAAGCCTCTGCTCTGGTGACTGGTGGCCCCATGGAGGGAGCTGGTGGGCAAGCAGCAAGGCTGGACCCGTTACCTAAGATGAAACCCAGGCACCATCTGCTCTGTCTCCTAATGACAAGCACAGCACAGGAGGCAGTGGGGGGACATGGTGACACTTGGGGTGACAACCAAAGGAGGGGTCTGTGCCCACCCCTCTGTGCAAGGTAGTGAGTCTCCAAGGCGGGTGGGTGCCCTAGGTGGGATCCCAAATCACCCTGTTGCTGGTGTGAGCCAGAGGAGGGCAGGGGATGATGTGTGGGGAGGAAGAGGACACACATGCACTGATGCTGAGGGCAGGGTGGTGGGGATGAAGGCGGGAGGGGTCCTCCTGCTGCCCGACCCCCCGCATTGGCTCGGGGGGGCGGGAGGGGGGGCTGGCTGGGGAACACGGAAACCCTTGGAAACCTTGGGAAGCGCCTGCCAGGAAGCTGTCACTGGAGGGGATTTTCCATTGGTGTCAGCAGGACGGGGCCGGGAGGACTCGTGGGGGTGCGGGTGAGCAGGCGAGGGCACCGCGGGGACAGCGGTGGGCGGTGGGGACAAGGAACCTGCCCCACGGTGCACCCCTTGATGTGCGTGTGCAAGGGGGGGAACCTCCACCGTGCCCCCGCTGCGTGAGCGTGCAAGGGAGAGGCTCTGCCCCGCAGCAAGGGCACACGCGAGGCTGGGACCCCCCTTGATGGGGGGGGGGGGGCACCTCTGCACCGTCCCAGATGTGCTGTGCACACACAAGGGACCAGAACAGGAGTGATGGGGGTGTCCAGAGCCCCGCACGCACCTCCATGGGGGTGTTCAAGGCCACCCCAACCCCTCTTGTGGCGCGGTGGGTGACGGGGGGACCTCATCCCCCGTGCTGCGGGCGGGCTGGGAGGCAGCAGGCCAGCGTGTCCCCATCTGTGCGGTGTGTCCCCGCCGCCGGCCTGTCTCCCGATGGCATCTCCGGCTCCACCCCGACGTCTGGGTGGCCTCGGAGCCGGGCACCAAACCACGTCCGTGTCTTGCAGGGCTGTCCCTGCGCTGCGAGCTGCCGCCGCGCCGGTGCCAAGCGAGCCCCTCCATGTCCCCGCTCCTCTATCACCAGCCCTGAGGGGCGGGGATGGGCGCGGGCAGCCTCGGGGGATATAGGGTGAGGGTTTGGTGCCCCAAACCATCACGATGCCACCCAAGCAGGAGCCCTATGGCGGATGGAAGGAGGGGGGTTTGACCACGCTGCTCACCGCCATCAAGCCTGAAACCGTTCAACTAATTAAAGCTTTGCAGCAGCAGGATTAAGCCCGGGCAGGGGAGGGGGTGAGCCCAGGTAGTCGATTAGTTCACCAGGCGAGGATATTGGATTTCTGCGAGGCGAGTCAGCACTCTTTGGGGGCTGTTATCTTTGCAGGGCTGCGGGGTCAGGAGCTGGGAAGCGGAGGTGACTGCAATCTCACCAGCTTCCCCCCTCCTTATTCACCCCCCCGAAAGCCCCTTTGCAGCGCCCATCTATCTCTCTCCTCCATCCCTCCTCGCTTGTGTGGTCTCGGCTGGTGTTTTGTAACCACAGAGGAGAGGGAGAAAAAAAAGGGAAAAAAGGGAAAAAAAAAGGGAAAAAAAAGAGAAGGGAAAAGGCCCTTCCCCTGGTGAACAAGCCAGGAATGGCGAGGGCCGGAGAGCCTAATGCGAAACATGTGGCGCCTGCCTGGGGCTGAGCAGGGAGGTGAAAGTGAGCGCCGCGGTATGGCCAGCATCCTGCCCCCCCCTGCAGCCCCTATCCTGAAACCCATGACTTGGGGCTGGGTGCTGGGGAGCATGGGGATGGTGGGTGCTGCCCATCCCCATGGTGGGGTGCAGGTGGTCCCCAGTGGTGGTGGTTTATGGGGAAGGAGGAGTGTCCCCCGCCTTGGCACCGCACACATGTGGTGGGGATGGCAGCAGAGATGGGGGCAGGAGCTATTGTGGGGTAAGAGGCGGCTGGATGGGGAGGGCAGGGGGGACTTGCCCGCCGCCTCCAGCGCCCATGGGTGAACGCAGATGGGTGCCCATTGGAAGTGCCAAGGGCATCCCATAGGGTTTCCCAGAGCGTCCACACGGGAGGACACCAGCGCAGGGATGCGCCCCACAATGCCCCAGTCCTCCCCGTGGAGCTGTGCGCAGCGTGTGCGGCAGGGACCAGCTCCCAGCTCCCAACGGCTGTGCTGGAAAAGCTCCCGTTTGCTTCCTTCCTGCCTTGCCTCCCCTCCAACAGCTCTCCGGGCACACTGAGCAGCTCCATCAGAGACCAGACCGGTCTTTCGAGCACATATTTTCCTGCTCCACATTGCCCTCGGTGTAACTCTACCCTGCCGGAGAGGTGCCCGCATCTCCTCAGTGCCAGCGCTGCACCCAAGGGCTGGCGGGGAGGCGGGAAGGGGGGGGATGCGGAGGGACTGACAGGTTTGAATTCTCTTTGCCTGCCTTGTTGATAAGTTGTCACGCTAATCCAGACACCGGGAAGAGCCTGGATCACGCCGAGCGGCTGCGTGTGTGTGTCTGCGGGTGTGTGCTGGGGGGGGGAGCCAACAGGCAGACATTCACATGGCTCTGGGAGGGGGGAACAGGCGGCTGTGCTGGCATGGGGGGAGCTGCGATGGGTTGGGGGGGCTCCGCTGTGTGCCCCAGTTTTGGATGTGTGTGCCTGGGTGCCCAGAGCAGGCAGAGGTGCGTGCACATGTATGCATGCTTATGTATGGGGAGAAGCCCTGCCTTGGATGGGCAGGGAGGAAAGGGGTGTCCTGCCCCAAAACGCCACCCTGTGACTGGGCATCTCATGATGGTCGCCAAACCATGGGGTGGAGAGGACAGTATGGTTTTAAGGTCGTTTCCAAGCCTGGTTCTGTGTGGATCCCCATGGAGAGCCTAGCAGGCACCCACGGCAGCGCTGGGCAGTGGGTGCCGGGCTGACCCCCGGGGCTCTCTGTGCTTTGCTCAGCAGATGGGAGCTCGGCCGCACTGGAGAACGGTGCCAGCCCGGCAGCAGAGTGGTTCCCGTGCACGCAGGGCTCGGGTCCCTGCCAGCCCGGCAGTGACGGCGACAGCAGGAGCTTCAGAGTGAACCTGCACTGCAAGCACGCGCGCACCAGGTACCCCGCAGGGATGCTGCCCCGGGATCAGGGGCTGTTGGAGGGGTTGGCACCAAACCCTGCTGCCCATCCCTGCCTTGATGGGAGTAGGGGGCTGCACAGCATCCCTAGTGATGAGAGGGTGCGAATGCAAAGCCCTTGGCCCGCAGGGTGGGACAGCCTCCTATAGCGTGGTGGGCCCTGGTACTGGGTGCCAGGCATTGCTACCCACCCATAGGACCTCATTTGTCCCCCTGTTGCCAGCAAGGGGAAACTGAGGCAGGGTGTTCCCGGGGGCTGCAGGCGCTGGGTTGGGTCCCCTCGGGGTTCGGGGGGTGTCCATGGGCGGGAGGGAAGGAGGGAACGGCGGGTGGGGACGTGTTGAGCCGCCTCCATAGGCAAGGAACCGACCCCCAGGTCTCCCCATGTCCCTTGGCCGGGCGGGAGCGCGGCTCACCGGGGACATCTAGCGGCTGCGCGGCCGCAGGGCCCCCGCCTGCCGCCCTCCCCTCCCCCCGGGCCCCCGGAGGGGTTTGTTGTGGTGGGGGGGGGGTGGGAAAGGGGATAAGGGGCAGGGTAAGACCGTCCCCTCTGTGCCCCACATCGGAGGCACCATTTCTCTTCCCCAACCCCGCCTTAACTCCCGTTTTCCCCGGCCCCGCCCCGACGCCACGGTGATGGGCGGGCACTGCCCTCTGGGCTGTGGGAATGCGGGAGGATCGGCCCCTTGCTATGTCCCTGTAGGGATGGGTGCTGAGAAGAAGCCGTGGGCGCTCAGAGGTGTTGTGTGTGTGTCTCCACCCCAAACACTCGGGGCTAACCCTTGGCGCCCCTTCCTTTGCAGAGAGCTCAAGTGCAATAGGAGGAGCAGCAGCAAAGCCGAGGGTAAGTCCCAGCCCTGGACCCACAGTGATGCCCTCAGACCTCACAGCCCTGCCCCATAGGGCAGGATGGGACAGCCCAGACTCCCCACAAGCATTCCCCCACCTTGGAGGTGGCTGGAGCTGGGGCTGGCACAGGCGGTCCTGCTGCCGGGGAGGGTCCAGACCGCATTTCCCAGTGCTGGAAGGAGGTTGTAGTGTGGTGGGATCAGTATCTGCTCCCAGGAAACAAGGGATGGGACAAGAGGAACCGGCCTCAAGCTGCACCAGGGCAGGTTTAGCTGGAGCTGAGGAACAATTCCTGCCCCAGAGGGTGCTCAGGCATTGGAACAGGCTGCCCAGGGCAGGGCTGCAGTCACCGGCCCTGCAAGTGCTCACACAGCGTGGAGACGAGGCCTCAGTGCCATGGGTCAGTGGTGGGGAATGGTTGGACTGGATGATCTTAAAGGTCTTTTTCTCCCTATGATGAGCCGGGAGAGAATGAGGGTGGCGGGGACAGACCCTCACTGTCCCCCCTCTCTCTGCCCCATCGCAGGTCCCAGTGCCACCTTCTCTGACCCCCATGTCAGCAACTGCTCGGCCAAGCGTCCCGCGGGGGAGGAGGAGGTCAGGATGCGTGTGAAGCCCCCGGGCCCAGTGGTAACGACCAGCGTTGTCCGTGGCTCCCCAGACTACGTCCGAGAGCCCAAGTTCTACCCGCCCGGACACCCCGCACAGCGGCCCCTGGCGTGCCCGGCAGAAAAGGCCTTATCCTGCAGCGTGCTGAGCTTCCCTGAGGGATCGTGCCAGGAGCACCAGGCGGGCTCGCTGCTGCACGGCGACCCGGCTGACCGCTGCCAGGGCGTGCACGGAGGCACCAAGGCGGCAGAGGACTTGCTGGGCTGCGCCGGCGAGCCCCGGATCCTGGGAGGGAGCACGGAGGAAGCAGCCGCCCAGGACCAGGCGCCTAAAACCTTCCCCAACGTGACACTGGCCTCGGGCCGCTGCAACGTCGACAGCATCCTCGCCTTGCTGCGGAGCAAGTGCGGCAACGGGCACATCAACCTCCACCCTGTGGTGCAGCTCATTGACATCATGAAGGACCTCAACCGCCTCTCCGAGGACCTCAAGAGCAGCGGGGTGCACCTTGCCTGCGGCAGCATCCGCGGTGGTGGTGGCGGTGGTGGCCATGAGGACAACCGCTTGCTGCCCGCCGACCGCGACCTCCAGTACAGCTTCTTCTCCTCGCCCTCCCTGGCCAACAGCATCCGCAGCCCTGAGGAGCGGGGGGTGCTGTGCAAAACGGAGCCCCCACGGCACCCCCGGCCCCCGGCCCGCGATGGAGACGCTGATGGAGGTGGGGGAAGCAGCTCACAGCCCCCTGGTCACGGCGGAGCATCCAAAGCATCCGCAGAGGAGGCCGGCTGCTCCCAGCCTGATGCTGGTGATTACTCGGACCTGGCCGAGGCGGACATCCTCAATGAACTGGCTTCCCTGGCGTGCCCGGGGACGCAGCTGCTGGAGGCACAAGCGATGGAGCCGCAGCCCCAGTTGCTGCCAGCCCAAGAGCTGGATTCCCAATCCCGGCTGCTGGATTCCCAGTCGCTGGAGTCGCAGCCGCAGCTGCTTGATTCGCAGAGCCTGGAGCCGCTGCCGGAGTCCCTGGAGCTGCAGAACCTGGAGCCGTTGGGGCTGCAGTCGCTGGAGCCGCTCTCCGAGTCCCTGGAGCTGCAGTCGCTGGAGCCTTTATCCGAGTCCCTGGAGCTGCAGTCGCTGGAGCCGCTGGCAGAGCCACTGGGGCTGCAGACGCTGGAGCCGCTGCCTGGGGCGCTGGAGCCGCAGCTGCTGGATGCTCGCGCGCCGCTGCTGCCCGCAGAGCCCGCGCTGATGGAGGCGCAGCCGCTGGGCTCCATGTCGGAGCTGCTGGAGGCGCAGCCAGGCGCCGGGGACCCGCTGCGGCTGCAGCCTCGGCTCGGGGGGTGCCCCCTGGGCAGCGTGGTGAAGCGGGGTCCCTGCGGGGGCCGGGGGGCCGGGCGCTGTGGCGAGGACCACCGCAAGTACGCCCTGCGCCGGACAGACAAGCCAAAGATGTTGTGCCGCCGGAGGAGGGCTGGGCGAGGGCGCCGCGTGGACGTCACCCCCGAGAGCCGCGGCTTGTCCCCGCTCACCCTGCCCGCCGAGGTGCCCCCCGGTGCCGAGGAGCCCAGCGCCCCGTTGCTGGCCCCGCTGCCGCCACCACCCCCTGCCGAGCTGGACCCTGATGAGGTGCCCAAAGCCCCTGCGATGGGGAAGAAAAACAAGTGCCGGGGGGTGAGGAAGATGGTGGTGAAGATGGCCAAGATCCCCGTGTCCTTGGGGAGGAGGAACAAGACGACCTACAAGGTGTCGTCGCTCAGCAGCAACTTGAACCTGGAGGGCAAGGAGCTGGCGGCCAGCAGCTCCATGGAGCCGACGCCGCTGCTCAAGATGAAGAACAACGGGCGCAACGTGGTGGTGGTCTTTCCGCCAGGCGAGATGCCCATCATCTTGAAGCGCAAGCGGGGCAGGCCACCGAAGAACCTGCTGCTGGGCCAAGCCAAGCCTAAGGAGCCCACCCCGGAGGTGAAGAAGAGGAGGAGGAGGAAGCAGAAGCTCGCCTCTCCCCAGCCCTCCTACATTGCCGACACCAACGACAGCAAAGCCGACTACTCAGACGTGCTGGCCAAGCTGGCGTTCCTCAACCGGCAGAGCCAGTGCTCGGGGCGCTGCTCACCGCCGCGCTGCTGGACCCCGAGCGAGCCTGAGTCCATCCACCAAGCCCCCGACACCCAGAGCATCTCCCACTTCCTGCACCGCGTGCAGGGCTTCCGCCGGCGTGGCGGCAAAGCAGGGGGCTTCGGCGGCCGCGGGGGGGGCCACGCTGCCCGCGCCGCCCGCTGCTCCTTCAGTGATTTCTTTGAGGGCATTGGGAAGAAGAAGAAAGCCCCCAGCGCCCTCCACGCCGATGCCGTGCACCCGCGCAAGCGGGGCCGCCCGGAGCCCGACCCCGTGGGCAAACCCAAGCGGAAGCGACGGGCTCGCAAGAACGGGGCTTTGTTCCCCGAGCCCAACCCTGGGCAGAGCTTCAGTGATGGCCCCACCGAGTGGGGTGCTGGGGGGGACAAGAGCAGCCCATGGGCACCCCACCATGGGCACCCCAGCAGCCAGCCCGGCCGCAACGGTGGCTACCACGGGGCCGAGGCGAGACCATTCCACGGTGCCGGGCTGGAGTCGGGCTCCTCCGGCCGGGCTGGTTTCTATGGTGGGAGTGCGGTGTCCTCGCAGTCGGAGACTGGTCCGGAGCGGCACAGCCTCTTCACCGGGTACTTCCGCTCCCTGCTGGACTCGGATGACTCCTCCGACCTCCTGGACTTTGCCCTCTCGGCTTCGCGCTCCGAGTCCCGCAAGTCAGCCGCTGCCTACGCGTCTCCACCGGCGGCTCTGCCGGGGCAGCGGGGCCTGGCCACGTACCCAGCGCGCGGTGGCAAAGTGGCCGTGGCCACCTCCGGTGCCGAGGCTGCCTTCCATGCGGCCATGCAGGGCCGGCCGGCGTTCCCACCCAGCCGCGCCGCTGCCAGCGCCGGCTATGGCGTAGCCCAAGGGTCATCGGAATGCCGGGGGGCAGAGGCATTCCCAAAGCTGGCACCACCCTCGGCCGTATCCCGGTCACCCACTGCGCACCCAGCGGCCAGCGGTGCTCCAGGTTATTCCCCATACAGCAGCTATGGCGCTGGGCAGAGTGTGGCACCGGCCAGCGTGTTCCCACCGGGAAAGCAGTACCCATCAGCGCAGGATTGCCCCAACAGCAAGGACTGCAGCTTCGCCTATGGCAGCGGCAGCAGCCTCCCGTCCTCGCCCAGCAGCGCCCATAGCGCCGGTTACGCGCCGCAGACAGCGGGTCCCAGCCTGCCGCTGGGCAAAGCCGCCTTCTTCAACAGCGCGGAGCAAGGGGGGCAGTTCTCCAGCGCGGCGCACACCCCACTGCGCTGTGACAGCCGCGCCAGCACCGTGTCCCCCGGCGGCTACATGGTGCCCAAGGGCTCTGCTTCCTTCCAGCCTTCCCCTGAGAACTGCCGGCAGTTCCCCAGCGCCGCGCCGTGGGCTTTCCGGCAGGGCTATGGTGGGTTGGATTGGAGCTCGGAGGCCTTCAGCCAGCTCTACAACCCGGGCTTTGAGTGTCACCTCAACGAGCCCAACGTCATCCTGGACATCTCCAACTACACCCCGCAGAAAGCCAAGCAGCAAACAGTCTCGGAGACCTTCTCCGAGTCCTCCTCCGACAGCACCCAGTTCAACCAACCGGCCAGCTACCGGCGCGCCAACAGCGAGGCGTCCTCCAGCGAGGGCCAGTCCAGCCTCTCCAGCCTGGAGAAGCTGATGATGGACTGGAATGAGGCATCCTCCGCCCCAGGCTACAACTGGAACCAGAGCGTCCTCTTCCAGAGCAACTCCAAGCCCGGACGAGGCCGGCGGAAGAAAGTGGACATGTTCGACACTTCCCACCTCAACTTCTCCTCCTCTTCCTCCTCCTCTTCCGTGTACCCCTCCAAGAGGAGCACGGGACCCCGGCAGCCCCGGGGCTCCCGAGGGGCTTGTGCCTCCAAGAAGGAGAGGGGGACGGGCAAAGCCAAGTTCCACACCAAGTCGCAAGCAGTGAACCCCCTCTTCCAGGAGAGCACGGACCTGGGCTTGGACTACTACAGCGGGGACAGCAGCATGTCCCCCCTGCCCTCCCAGTCCCGGGGCTTCGGGGTGGGCGAGCGGGACCCCTGCGACTACGCCGGCCCCTATTCCATGAACCCCTCCACCCCCTCGGATGGGACCTTTGTGCAGGGGTTCCAGAGCGACTCCCCCGGGCTGGGGCAGCCGGATTTGGAGAGCAAGCACTTCCCTGCCCTCCCGCCCCAGCTGGCGGCCCCCGGCCAGCAGACTGTGTTCGAGGCCGGCTTGCAGAAAGCCTTCTCGCCCAACTGCTCGCCAACGCTGGCCTTCAAGGAGGACCTGCGGGCGGGCACCCTGCGCAAGCTGCCCGCCTGCGACTCGCTCAAGCACAGCATGCAGGGGGGGGCCCTGCCGCAGGCCCCACACTTGGCTTGCCGCGATCTCCCCATGCCTCAAGCGCACTACGAGTCCCCCAGTTGCAAAAACCCCCCGTACTGGTATTCGCCCAACGCCAGCACCCGCAGCCCCTCGTACGACGGCAAAGCAGGGGCCGGGATGCTGGTAGACTTCATGGGCAGGACGGACCCTCCGTGCCTGAACCCCCACTTGAGCAGCCCCAGCAGCACCCACCCCTCCAAGGGCGAGAAGGAGCCCTTGGAGATGTCGCGTGCTCATCACCGGGGTCCCTACGCTTGTCCCTTGATCAATGACTTGAACATCTCCCCCGTACCGAGAGACTCAATGCTGCAGCTGCAGGACAACTACAGGTACCCCAGTTTTGCACCCCAAGGGCACCCCGTCATGGCCCCCACCCAGAAGAGCGGGTTTTTGGGACCCATGGTAGAGCAACAGCACCCCGAGGACACTTTTACCGTCACCTCATTGTAGTGTCTGCAGACGTGCCAACCGGACGACGAGGTTTTGTTACAGGGTAGGTGGGGGAGAGCCTGGAGGTGAGGGTGGGCAGGTGGTGGTGGGGGACACGGGGTCTCCTCATCGTGTGTCCCCCCCCCTCCTCTCTCTGTGTTGTGTTTCTTTTGCAGAGGTAATTTAGCCAGCACTTTTTTTCTGGAACACTTTTCAAGTTCTGTATTTAACTGGGATTGGAACCGTTTGTTTGTTTTCTATAAAAAAACACCCCCAAAAAACACCCAAAAAAATTAAAAAAAAAGAAAAAAAGAAAAAAAAAAGGAAAAAATATTTAAAAAGATCAAAAATAACTGAAATGAAAGGATAAAAAAACATTAATAACGGACGAAGAGCGACCCCCCCCCGTGTTCTCCCTGCTCCGCACTTAAACCTGCTCCGCCTGCCAACTGCCGGGCTCTGCTTCCCGGCCGTGCCGCCCTCCTCCCGCCCCGCAGCAGGACAATCGCATGGATGGACGGACGGACGGATGGACGGATGGATGGCGCAGCCCCACCGAGCCCAGGGACGCAGGCAGGGCGCAGGCAGGAGGTGGCCATGGGGGTCAGCAGTGGGTGCCCCCTGCCCGCAGCCTGGCCAGGGGACAAGGGCAGCCCCTTGGCTGCCCCCGGGGGGGCCGCTTTGGGGATCTTTTGTTTCTTGTTTTCCCTCCCCATCCGCTCCCTCGCCGGGGTGCTTTCCGTGCCGGATGGATGCCAATGGGTGTTTGGGAGCGCTGACCCCCACCAGGCTCTGGCAGCTTCGCCAGCGGGGCTCAGAGATGCCACCGTTGCCCGGTAAGTGCCAACGCATCCCTGTGCCCACCCGGTGCTCAGCACCCCTGGAAGGTGGGGTGGGGATGGGTGCTGGGTGCTCTGTACTTTCCAATGGGGTTTCCAATGAGGTTCACCCACTGGGTGCTCCCAGTCCCTTTTGGGCTGCAAGCACTTGACCCGGGTATTGCCCCATGGTCAAACATCAAACTGGGGACCCCGAATGCCCCAGTGTCTGTGGGTGGATGGAGCTGGGATGCGGGGTGCTGCACCATGGGTTGCGGGGTGCCGGGTGCTAGAGCTGGGATATGGGGTGCCCCAGAGCCCTGGATATGTGGATGCCAGACAGGGGTGGGCAGGACCCAAAACCTCTGCCTATGTGGGTGCCCGATGAGGGGTGGGCAGGCCCGCAAATCCCTGGGTACCAGATGGAGGGTGGGCAGAACCCCAGACCCTTGGGTATGTGGGTTCCAGACCCCTCTGTGTGTGAGTGCTGGATGGAGGGTGGGCAGAACCCCGTGGGTACCTGGGTGCCAAAGCCCTGGGTGCATGAATGCGCTCCCTTAACTCCTGTTTCCCCCATCCTCACCGAGTGGGTGCCCCATCACTGTGCCATCCCCCTGGCAGCCAGGGGGGCACTGACCCATCTCTCCCCTTTCCCCACCAGCCACAGCACCCATCCTGGCTGCCGGAGCAGAGAGGAGAGGAGGGCACTGCTGGGGGGGGTACCCCGGCCCCGTCGCCCCCTGCTTGGCCCCCGCCTCGGCCGTGGCGCCGGCGCCGCGTTCTCTCTCGGAGGGGACTCTTTTAACTGTTTCCTTTTGGGGTTTTTATCGGAGGGAATTTTCATTTTCTGCACAAAACCAGCAATTGTAAATACTTTTGAAGAAAAGCTTAAAAAAAACCCACAAAAAAAAAAAAATGTTTAAGGAGAAAAAAAAATCCTAAAAAGCTGAAAATTCACATTAAATACTAAAAACCAGAGCCACGCACCGGAGGGAGAAGCAACGGAGCGGCCAAGAGGTGAATATGCAGGAGAGAAGAGCAAAAACCCACCCGTATGCACTGAGTAAAGATTTATTTACAGCTCAAATCGACCTAAAAAATGAGAAAGACAAAAAAAAAAAAAAAAAAGGAACAATAACCTATTTATTGTATATAATGTTTTATTATAAATCGTGTCTTGTATATTGCATTCTGTACCTCTGCTGTGGTTTTGTGGTGTGCAGCTCCCGCATGGGTCCCGTGGCTTTCCGTTGCCTTTTTTTAATGCCCAGGACT
>WYDI02032618.1:0-18787 GCA_009867235.2 Psittacus erithacus | reverse complement strand
CGTATTGTGGGAAAGCATCGGAGATGGAAGGCAGCTGTATGGAATCCTCGACGGCAAGTTGCAGAAACTGCTGAAGGGGAACGTACTGAGTACTATACATTTGGTTTACAACGTTTCTTAACTTCACTCACTGGGACAGTTTTTATATGTCCATGCAATATAGATCGTAATTTTTTCCCTTTTATTTCTGCATGGTTGGGTTGCTCTACCTGTTTGGCCACTAAGACCATGTCACCCAGCACTGGGTGCTGGTCACAGGACACCATTTGTGAGTTTATATCGCCTGATTTGTAATTCATTTACAGTCGTTATGAAAAAGATGAAAAATCCTTTTATGCAAAGCTTTGTGACCTGCTGACTTGTGAGTAGTCAGTGTTGAACAGCTTGTTTTAACTGGGAAGAGCCACTAGTTCCTAAATTATATGAAGAGTTGAAGGTGTGTTTAACAATCAGTTTGAAAGTGTTTTGATGTTACACCGGAACATGGCCACGGTGGTGGTGCATGCTGTATTTCTCTTAATGTTTGTTACCTCTGTTGAAAGTCTGGGTTTTTTTTTCTCTTCTTTGAGAGAAAATGCTATCTGTGTGTGGGGAAGGTCCTCAAGAATAAAAATATGCCCAATATGTCCATTATTTCCAAAGTCACAAATTGTGATGGTCTGAATGGCTGCACATTTGTCTACTCCTGACTATGAAATAAGTAGTTTTGAAAGTGACATATTCAGGACACACAAAGCTTAGGTAATCATCTAAGTGTGTATCAAGAGCACCACAGCAACTCAGTTAGAATTGAGGTAATGAGATTGTGAAGCAGAACAGAGTGTACCCTAGAACTGGAAAAGCTTTTCCTGGCATTTACAAGCAAAGCAGAATTTCAGTTCCAAAAAGTGGCATCATTCTGACTTCCTCAAGAGAAAATCTTCAGTAAGAGTATCTCTGACTGGTACCTAAGAAATTCCAAAAGTTATACAGTGACTTCAAAGTGAATAAGTATCTCTAAAATTTTGGAATAAGTACATATTATGTGCATTGAGATACGTGCCTTGAAATTTCTGACCAGCTGTGCAAAGCAATTCAGAAGCACTAGCTGTTAGAATTAGAGCCAGTTCCCAAACCTGCTCCCAGGAAATCTCTTTTCCCTACCTCTGCTGCCACCTTCCCAGAAGCTGTGCAGCTTGTGATAGATACAACAAGCAATGACTCCTATTCTTCCAGATTTGTGCCTAAAGAGGCAGCTGAAAGACTTGGCAGCCTCATCTGCAGAATCAATGTTCGGCCAGGTAGCTCACCCCTGTTACTAGCTTCAGTGGATCTATAAGGACCATAAGACTAGCAAGCGTGTTTCTGTTTGTCACAGCTTTTTGTTAATCCTTTGGGTTACTTTTGAGCAAAGCAATTATTTTGTTTTCTCTGCTGCTTTATTACAGATCATTAAAAAGCTCATAGAAAGGAAACAAGCTCAGATACGAAAAGTTTATCCTGGCCTTTCTTGCTTCAAAGATGGAGTACGGCAGATTCCCATAGAAAGCATTCCTGGAATTAGTATGTATCAATCTCTTTTAATGTAGAACAGAAGCAGAGCAGCCCAAGAAAGGTCCAAGACTAGAAATACCAATGTAGTCACGTATTTCTTTTTGATTAAAATGTAATTGTTTTGGTCTGCTGACTTGATTTCTTTGAAGATTGTTGTTTCTATTACAGTTGGTGTCTTTGAGATTTCCTCTGGGCATCCCAGGTGGATCCACTTCTATGTAGATGTGTGTAATTTTATTTATATGTGATTCTTCTTTGATTTGTATCACAGAGTAGTCAGCAGTTTTCCTCCATCACCACTGTAATGCACTGCACTCCTGTACAAGAATGAGTTTTATGCTAAATATGGAGTTACACTACAAAACAGAATTAAAACAACTATCATCTTTTGGAGGATTTTTCTCAGCTGTGCTTTTCTGCAATGTATTCTCTGTCCCTAGGGGGTCAAATTGGATAACTTTGATGTTGTTAATCTTTACTGAGTTTGTGGTAAAATATGTATTGAGTTATTGAAAAAGTATGTGTTTCATGTAAGAATATTTTAGAACCTTCCCAGCAGTCTGGAGGAAGAGGCATGTAGGAAATTGAATGGGGCTGCAGGCTAGATGGTTGTGTCATTTATTAGGAATAGCTTTTATTAAAACAAATCCATTTTACTGCAGCAGTGCTGAAATGGCTTATCTTTTTAGAGTTGCAGTAACTCAGTTAATGTTTTGACCTACTGTAGTTCCCATGTAATGTCTCATGTTGTTGGTGTACAGGAGAGACTGGCTGGAAACCAAGCGGAAAAGAAAGAGGGTAAGTGCTGCACAAAGTAAAATGATGAAGCAGTTAGGAGATTCATTTGAAAAATGTCTTTAATGTCAACTGATATTTCCTTTGCTCCATTGGAAACCAGATAAATAATCTGCATTGGATGAGTTCTTAAGTGCTTTTTTGTTTATTTTGTTTTGTTTGGAGTTGCTTTTAGGTAAGATGGACATCATAGGAATGACGATAAGGGATCCAAACTAATCTTTCTGTATTCATATTTTCTTTCAAGTAAGGAGCCCAAGGATCCAGATCAACTCTACAGCACATTAAAAACCATCCTGCAGCAGGTGAAGGTGGGTGCTAGTTCTAGTTTACCTTCTGTAAAGATTTAAAAATTATTTCCAATATAGAGTTTCCATATTAGATACCTTACTTTTTTCTTTACCAAAGAGCCACCAAAGCGCTTGGCCCTTCATGGAACCTGTGAAGAGAACTGAAGCTCCTGGATATTATGAAGTTATAAGGTTTCCCATGGGTAATGACATTAACATTTTTTAAGTATAGAGTTTAAAAATCTTTATGGCTGGAGACATAGCAGATAAAATGTAATCTGTTTTATATTGCGATATATATTACTTGCAGCTGAATAGCTTTCAGCTCTGAAGTGCCAAGAGTACAATGCTGTGCTTTGAAATTTATGACTGCTTTGTGACCTTTGTAGCTATATATATAGTGTATACATGTGAAATCTTAGTATGCCCCAGAGAGCTTTTAAACAGTGCAGTCAGCTGGAAATTTTGGGACTGAGCTATCTTTGTGAGTTGTACAAACATGTTCTTATGTGTGGTAACTGGTCATTGCAGATCCTGCTGGTATGTTAAATGCAAACTTTCAGAAACACATGAGGATTTGAACTGCTTTGAAATACAGATTTAAGCCTTCTAAATCACATAGAGAAAACCTGTTCAGAAGTACCTGGATTTTCTTATTAAGTCTTAACAGTTTGCTTCAATTTAAGTTTAGAAAAATGCTTCATGCAGATGATCGTAAGAGAACTTTTACATTCGCATTTTAGATCTGCCAAAGTTGCACAAGGTGATTTGTCTACTTATTTATTGTTATTTTTAAATCATGCGGCTGTTGTTTATACAGGATTACTTGCAAAGGGAAGTACACAACTGCTAATAACATTTTTCTTCTCTTTTGATTGCTGGGTCATATAATTCCAGTGATGATTCTATGCTGTTCTAAACAGATGCTTGGTTTGATTTGTTTTGCAGCAGATTTAAAACTGAATCCTGCTAGTCCTTCATTGTTTATGTAGTACTTCACCTCCATCTTGCTGATTACAATTTCTGTAGCTTTTAATATTATCACAGAATGAAATATAAGTTCATTGCAGGCTACTATCAATCAGTTTCTTGGAGAATGAAAGTGTTTGTTCATTGCTTTGCTCCTACTCTGTGTTTACCAATTTGGCTTAATGATTTTTTTTATATTCAACTTATTCTTTCCAAATAGCAAATATATGTGTACTTTATAAAACAGCAGCTGGCTTCCTGTATCCCTGACACAAATGTATTTGTAGGAATGAAAAAAAGAATATTGACACCCTCCCATGGTAGGGTTTTCTTCTGTCTCATTTTCTGCGCAGAAGCTAGATCTAGAGATCTAGATGGCTGTTTAATCTGAACAGTGGTTACAAAGAACTTTCTGCCTGAACTGTCAAACCCTAAATAGTAATGTTTCCTGTCCTTTCCTAGTTCAAATGTATTACACTGGAGACATGGGCAGTAGCTCTCATTTTAGGACTAAGCTGGAGCCATTGGTTTAGTTTTTGCCTTGTGTTTTTCAGCTAAGGAGCCCAGCACAACTAAACCTCTTCTTGATTCATGGTCAGCTTCTGCTTTCTGTCTGCTCTCACTGCCAGCATGCTGATTCTGCACAAAAACTGCTCAGACCTGATTTCAATTACAAAAAACTGTCGTCTTTTCTTATGCTATCACATACATTTGTCTTTATGTTTGCATACAGACTAAATTGTACAATATTTGAGAGGTATGGCTGTAGGGTTTTCTGGCTACCCTCTAAGGTCAGTTCTCTCGTATAAATACTTTTCCCCCTGTTTTAAGTGCTCTTTCAGCTCCTTATTTTCAAGAAATATTGTTTGGGTTTCTGTGAGGCTTTTTCACACCTGCTGAATGGCTGAGTGACAGGTGGAGCCAAACTTTCATCAGAGTTAGAGGAGAACAGTTTAACTGACCAGCCAGGCAATGTTTGCTTTAGGGTGAGCTGAACAGCTTTCTCACTTGGGTGCTATAATTAGACTATGGATATCTAGTTTAAATGTAGGCACCTGAATTTCAGACTTAATGGGAACTGAATGAGCCTTTGCTTTTGCAAAATACAGTGCACCAGTGAATGGCAAGTTGTGTCTCATTGAAAGAGGTATTTGAGAGCCTCCATCAAACTTTTTTTAAATAACCCACTCTTCTCAGTTTGACAAGGTTTTTCTGTATTCTACTGAAGTTAAATCTCCCTTGAAAAAAACCCAAGCCAAGCAAAATAAATCCCTCAAAACCAAACCAAAACAAAAATCCCTTCAACCACATTTTTAAATCTTCATTTTTAAGGCTTAAGTCCTCCTGTTGGAAGTCTTTGGTCTCTGCTTTCCTTGCAATACTTGTTGTCAGTAAGTTTTCTTCATTTCAGCTGTTTCTGTTACAGCTTCACAAAGGTGCTGCTGAAGCCTGGCTCAAGCATTGCAAAAAAAATAGTTAGAGCCTCTGAGGTGAGAAAAGCCAAGGCATTCAGCACACCTCCCACTACTTCTATTCCTGTACTCCCGCCTAAAACACTTGTGATGTTGCCAAACTTTTAAATGCCTGATGAGAGTTACTAGGAAGGCAACCACGTGGAGAACACTAAGATGCTTTATGTATTTTCTGGATGACTGATTTTAGTATAAAGGAAATGTTAAAGAATGTTCTGTAAGTAAAAGTTTTGTACAATGCTTTGTATTGAAAGCAGGAGGGATCTGTCTCACACAATTCTTAACAAGGGATACATAACCATAAAGTTTGCAGATGTAATTAAAATATATGTAGAGCATGGATCAGATTTAATCTTTTCTCATAGCTGCAAGTACTGCTTGTAGTACAGACAGATGTCTCTGCTGCGTTCACACAGAAGTGATGAGTTTACTTTAACATACATGTTTTGTGATGTTTGAATTCTTTGCTTTTAAACTCTTAAGGCCTCCCCCAGCAAAGCTGACAACAGCTTTGCCTCACAGAGCAGTTAGAGGAGAGTTAGGGACTCTTAACACCCACTGAAAACTTAGTGACACAAAAAATTATGCTTTAATCTTTTAAAGAAATAAACTCAACACAGAATCATTCTTGCAGCGAAAAGATGCTTAGTTTCAGGGGCTCAGCTGCTGTTGAAGCTAAAAAAAAGGGACTGTGCCTTAGATGAAGGCAATTAGGAATTCCACATCATAGCTTTGCCAGTTCATCTTAAACTGCAAAGCAGTCTAAAGGGATACTGTATACCAAAAGTATTTGAGTCAAATGCTGTTAATCTATTTTTCTTCTGTACAGATCTCAAAACAATGAGTGAGCGACTCAAGAATAGGTACTACGTGTCTAAGAAATTATTCATGGCTGACTTGCAGCGAGTCTTTACAAATTGCAGAGAGTACAACCCCCCCGAGAGCGAATACTACAAATGTGCCAATATACTGGAGAAATTCTTCTACACAAAAATTAAAGAAGCTGGATTAATTGACAAGTGACACTGTCTTTTCTACAACCACATAGTGTGCCTACTTTATGGGCAGGGGAAGCCGTTCTATATCTGCGTTGTGGGACTCAAAGGTTTCAAGAAACTTCTGTTTAATACTTAGCACTTTTAAAAACCCTCTTGGTTTTGCAAACATGTATTATACCGAAGTTACAAAAATTATTTTATTAAAATGCTTTATAATGTATTTAATTACAGAAAATTTCTTTTGTGTGCCGATTACCATATGTTCATAATAAGTTTATCAGTGACAGCCTCAGAAACCCCACGAAACATGTGGGAAATTGCACATGTTTGGGAATATGAAGAAAATTCCCAGACACAGATGTTTTAGCTTACCTAATGCAGTACCTATTTGATAAAGTTTTATTATTTTTTTTTTCAATAAAAAAGAAAATAGTAAGGGAAAACAACAATTTGGGGGGTTCTGAAACACTTGTTTCTCTATAGAATCTTTTTATAAGATATTATTTTTTAGAAAAAAACAGCTGGTTGAGAAGCTGTGAGAGAAGAACAGCCAGTTCTGGAAAAGGACTGCCTGTAAGCTTTGATAGATGCAAGTTTTTCTATTAATTTGGGGTTTTGATAAATATTTTACCTGTAAGTTGTAATCTCATAACCACTATTAAAAACAAAAAGAAATCTGGCTAGATGTGTAATGTCATAGTGACTTGGCTTATGCAGGACATAAGTATCCAAAGGAACTTCAGAGAATCTGATTCGCATATACTAGTCAATGTCAGTTGGCTTAGTGGAGTTGAGGTTTTGCTGCACTTCATGACCTGCCCTATTTACTACTCTTCACTGATAAATTCTTTGGGTTATTCAGCAGAGATAGGACTATCAAAAGAAGTCAACATATGACAGCTTCTAGCTCATATACTTGGCTCTGTGGTAAACTGGATTTTCTACCAAGCTTTATTGTAAATGCTTATTGAACGTGATTATTTAGGCCCAGGAACATATTAACATTTTACAACTCATGTTAGTATATCTTCAAAATAAGCACTTACATATATACTTTGCTGCTTACACTACACTTAAGAGGTACACCTAACTTCCTAATGGAGATCAGTACAGGCCAAAAAGCTGTCACTTGACATTTTCTAATTAGAGTTTTTAACTGTAAATTATAATTGCTTTTGTGAAAAACAGATTCAACTTTTGTTCTTGCTGTTTTATATTTACAGATGTTACACTGGTAAAATTTAATAGTTATAAGACTGAATAAAACCCAATTCTATGCTGTGTCAAAGAATATATTCCTGCAAAATGCCTGTGCAATGTTAAATCCCAACTTGATTCTGCAAGTAGATGTCAGGAACAGCCTGGAAGTAGTAAATGTGGTACACAAGGTATTCAAAGTGTTAACACTAGACTTCCCATAGTGTTTTGTATGAGATTAGTCTGACCTGCATTTGGATCTATAACAAAGGTACAGTGAGCATTGTTTTTCTTTTACTAGCCAGTACTGGATGCTGTAATCCTGTTTTGTAGATTGGGCCTACAGATGCACCTGTTATAAGCTTGGTATCCTGTGAACTTTTGTTATTTTCAGAGTAGATTTTCTTATTGTCTTTCAATCAGATTGTCTCTTCTATATTGAAACATTTGTTTTCTAATTTAAGAATTAATATTTTCATAGATACTGTGCAATAAAGTTACATTAGGATATGTGGTTTTGCAAATGCTTTAACAGCTGATGAACTTTACATTTGTAAAATTAATATATTGTACTGGTACAGAATAGTTTTAAATTATATATGTACAAAACCCTACTTATTTTGGTCTTTTTTCATTACTTAGTTCTGGCGCTACAACTATACACACTGTTAAGCACAGCTGTGACTTCAGCATGGATTGCTGTGGCTATGCCAAGTAGCATTCCCATCTCTATGCTAACTGAACTAGGGTGTTGTTGCTCCCATCTCCTCAATATCTCAAAAACAATTCTTTGAGCTGTTCAGGACTTGATTTTTAACCTCAAAGTGTGCTCATGCTGTTTTCTCATGTTTGTCTACTAGAGTCCTTTATTCACAAACCAGTTTACAGGGGAGCACACTGCAGGCTGTGAGGAGTACTTACCTACTTTCACCATGTTACTCAGATGGTACACTTCTTTTACATACCCTAAACAAACCTGCACATGTCTAATACCTAACAGACAATTAGACAGTATGATTTATTTCCTCCCCCATCCACTAAGATTTAGTCATGTGCCACACCATGTAAAAGTGTGCACTGTTCAGAGGGTAGCAAACAGTGGTCTAAAGAAGCTTAGACATTTTTCTGGAGACTTCTAAGAAGCAGTTGAGACTATACAAGACTTTGTCCTTTAGCTGCAATAGAACTGCAATTCTTCAAGCTTAATCCAAAAACAATCCCCCCAAACCAGACGCGCCTCACCACTGCTTGAGGCTGCTCTGCTATCACCCTGTTTGGTTTTCTGTCCCTGATAAGTAGCTGTTATAAATTCATTTGCTGAAAGTAAAGAGCACCTGAAGTTAAATGTCTCTGCCCAAGTTCCTGTAGTACTAAAAAATATGGTAACACCCAGAGCTAGAATTTCAGGATACAAATGGAAGGTTAAGTTTCAGTTCCAACATCTAAAGGCTGGTATTGTGAACAAATATTTTTCAAACACTCAGTAGCTGAAGCTTTTATTATGAAGTCCCATAAAACCAATTTACACTCAACCAAAGCAGAGCACTGTTCACTGACTTTCACAGATAGCCAGAAAGGAACAAAGTTAATAATAACTTTTCTAAACAGCAGTACCAAGCAACCCTAAATTGTTACTTGAGAGTGCTCCAGCTAGGTAATCAGGTTTCAACTGACAAAGCTTATGCCACAGAAGATGGGGAAGGAGCACACTAGTTTGCAGCATGCCTATGGGTGACATTGCTATATTTGAAGCAAACAAGGAAATTGCAAAAAAGAACACCAGCCCTTGCAGATGTGTTTACAGTGACCAAGACATTTATTAGAAGCTTCAATATGAAACTACAGCCATTACAACCAATTACAATAAGAGCTGTACAAACACTGTTATAAACAACAACAAAAAAATAGTCCAAAACCCCAAACCATTTGATCTCAAGTGTTCAAACAAGCAGGGTATAAGTTACAAAATTATAATGTTCTAAATTTACATTACAAAATGCCTTCTCTCAAAAGGGTTTGAATGAAATCACCTTAGTTACAAAGGTAGCCTTGTGTCTTCTAGATCACTAAAAGTCACTGGATTGAAACCAGCCCCCCTTAATTTCATATCCTTAGCATTAAGACATAGAAATAATGGCATATTTGTGCAATACAAGAAATGGCATATTTCCTTTCTTCATGGAACCAGTATGGTTGTGCTATTGTGACTGGAAATATCAACGACAGCCAACAAATTTCTCATTGTATTTCGATATAGTTTTTTTCCTAAGAGGAACGTGCTTGGCCTTATTTTTCTGCTTGAAAATTGGAGAATTCAGGAAATCTGTGTCTGTGAAGGGATCCCCTCTTCTGAGTTTCCTAAAAAAAGAAAAAAATTGAGTTTTGTTCCAAACATCACTTAAGACACATGAACTATTTCATTTTACTAACACCAGAGCTCTTTGAATGTTTTCTTAAGAACTTCGTTCTAATATTTAAACTACCCCCTCAAATCCTCTATTTCATGGAATATTATGAATTTTATATCAAACTGGAAAGTGAGACACCTACCCTGCAATACTTGGTTCTTTATAGCACACAGTAATAGTACAGCTTCGCTTGCGTTTGGGAGATTGTGATCCTTCACCTTCTGGGACAACAGCTGCATTCCCAGTGCTGGTAAGCAATGAAGTGGTATTGGTAACATCACAAAGATGACCATGAGACGGCTCTGAAGGCTGCCCTGGGATGAAATTAAGCACACTTACAATAATTCAGGCAAGCTAGCTTAAAAGAGAACATCAGTGAACACACTAGATGTGTAGTAACTTTCAGCTGTAACTATTATCTTCACGTTGTACTTAAAAATACATAAGAGGATCAATAAATTCAGGATTTTAGTTTGGAAAAATAAGTTAACACTAAGCAGTGCCCAGCAAAGTGTGATTTGTTGTTCCACTTATCTCAATTTTCACTTTGTTCTCCTTTTTTGTCCTCAGCTTTAGTACATCATTAAGCACATCTAAAATACAGTATTGATTTACTATTGACCAATTTCTTATATAAGACATATCTTTAATTCCAATCTGCTGAGGGAAAAAAAAAAAGAAAAGCTAAATAATTAATCTTATGATTTTTGTAACATTAATCTGTTTGTGTTTATTAAAAAAACCCCTAAAATAAATAAGTCTAAATCCCTTAAAGAATGTTATCTCTCAAGAAAACAAAACCAATTACAGAACACTTTCTATACTTACTAATAGACTTGTCACTTGATTTATTGCTTTCAGTCTCTTTTTCATTATGGAGTTTCTGCTCACGCTGTGCCAAACATCTTTTAGACCTTGGCCTTGCATGGACTGGTGATGTATCTATCTTGTCCACTGAACTTCTCCTTCTTTTTGATTTACCCTTGTAAGGCTCATAGAGGCTGTCATCTGAATCTTCTTCAATATCACTTGATTTGATGGTATTGGTTTCAGATAAGTCATTTTCATCATCCACACCAGTATCTGTATCATTCACTTTATTTTGTCGAAAAGGTGTAAGATGGACACTTTCTTCCAAATGAAAGTCATAAGCATCACTGAAGCCACCCAAGAAATCCAACTTTTTCTTGGAAGCCCCTTTACCCTGTCTTTGTTTTGGTGTTTGTCTGGAAGTTTTTTTAGGCTTTTCCAGTTTTGTCTTCTGATGCTTCTCTTTCCTTACTTGATAGTCTTCTCTGTTTTTACACTCATGTTGTTTAAGATCAGAATTATTGTTTAAGTGGGACTGTGCTGTTTCAGAATCTGTCCTCCTCAACACCAGCTCTGAACCTACCTCATTTTCATTCAGCTGAGAAATACCTAAATTTCTTTCTATAGCACACATCTCTAGACTTTCCTCAAGTCTAACTTCATTCAGTTTAGAAAGCTTTTTTGTTGAAGTAGGTGCTTCTGAATGGTTCAATACACCAGTATAATGTTCATTGTAATTTCTCAACTTCATATAGCAATTCCTAATAGACACAGTTTTTGGTAAGACGTTACCAAATCCATCCTCTGTGCTTGAAGAAACATTTTCCAGCTCTGACCCTATGATGTCCAGATGAAAATCAGATGTTTGTCCTTGCAATTGAAGAGAAAGAGTCATATTAAAGCTAAATAGTAGCAACCTGTTAAGGTTTCATGCAAGTTCTGAACCTGTCAGAAATTAAGACTATTCTTAGAATTTTCCCCATAGATATGTATAAACCAGTATTTGGCAATCAAGGTAAGTTCTGTTTAATACAGCTTCCAGAGAGGAAGCAGTTAAGTATACTACATTAGGATTTTCTTCTAAACTGTTCCATTTGGAAAGGTTATCTATGGGTCATTTGTTTTCTGAGTGTTTTGCTTTGTTAACAGTTGTTGATTTCATAAGTGATACTAAATGACTAAAGATGACTTTACTCTGTTGGACTGGTTGGTAGAGAATGAAACTATATTGCAGGTATATAGAAGACTAAACATTTTCAATTCTTCCCCCCCCATTTTACTAGGCATCTTCATTCAAAAAGTTTACCAGTTGCCAATATTAATACCTAACCTTTATGACAATAAGTGGAAAAATACTTGATAGTTACTTCAAAAGCAGTAATTATGTTTTAAACTTACACATTTTTTTAACCCTGATTCAGAATAGAGCAACGTCTGGTACTTTGATATAGTTACCTTTGTTTGGAACTATTTTGTTTGAGGAAACAGCATTGTCAGATTCCTCACAGATCTCTGACACAGAGTGAGTGAGCTCATTTTTATTGCTATCAGTCTCCATCCCACTTGGAAGTACTTGATCATCCCCATCACCACACTGTAGATGCTTTCTAGAGAAAATAACAAAAGGTAGTATTTACCAAATAGCAGTGTATTTTATCACAACACAACTACTTCATTGCATTGGATTTCTTCCCTTTTTTTCAGTCAGAAAATTAAGCTTACTGATACAAGATACTTACACTGAATGTATCGGCCCTACGACACTGGAGCTGTTTTCAAGAACTGAAGAAAGCACTTTCCCATTCTGTCAACAAAATAAATCTTAATGTGACTAAAGAGATGAAAAAAAGCTTGCATGATATACAAGTTCTAGGTAACAGCCAGGTTACCCACAGAGGGACCAAAGAGGCCCTTGACTGTTTCTCTTTCTGGCTGTGTAAACACAAAGTACTGTGGGATATCACATACTCAGCTTCTGCAAGTCAACACATTCATCAGCATCCTAATCATACAGACAGTGGACAGGGGAAGGAACTGTAAGGATAGTACAGGGAACAAGACATAAACCCATAGAAAAACAGGGTGCCCCTACTACCTTGTAGCAGAGCCTCAGTCCTACTAACATCTACTACATATACCCACATTGTGGATCACATGTCATATTGGGAGCTGTGGGAGCAAGTGTACCTCCAAACTAGGCTTAAGTTTCAAAAATTATGAGCATCTATATTGGAAGTAATAAGGGGGAAGAATTAGCAGAAATCCTGCCCCTCAAGAGCAGAAGGTACTTACTACACCTATGGAACACAGATTCTTTGCTGGGCCAAGGAGATCAATTGAGTCCAGTAAATTCTGGGAAACTCTTGAAATTATCTTATTCAAGGCTTGCAGTTGATTCTAACAAACAAAAAAAGGAAAATAATGCTGTTACTGTCATACTCTAGTATCAACTACCAATGTAAGAACTTCTCATCAGCATGATGAGTTGACTAAATTAGTGCAGATTCTGATGTTCAGCTTCACTAAATCATGAAGTTATTATTAAAAATACCTCAACAAGTCCTTGTGCTTGCTTGAGCCTAAGATGTCTTTGCAATTTAAACATCTGAACCTTCAGATCTTGATAATCTTTCTTTAAATGAAGGATGGTATCCTGGGCATCCCTCAGTTTCAGCTTTTCTTCTTGCAAAGCCTGAGCTAGGGCTTTGTTGTTTGTTTTAAGGCTCTTCATTTTCTTGGAGCTGTTAGCTACAACAGAAGAGCAAATATTTCAACTTAGTTCATAAAAAAATAAAAAAAATTGTGAAAACTATTATGACATCAAGCATCTTACTTGCTATTTTGCCCTTTACAGCGCAGATCTGGCTAACTTTATCCAACCTCATCCATTTCTGATTTTTCTTCTCTTTCATTCGTTCTTTTATATCATCTAGTGTGTCTTTGATGGGTTTTTTCAAGTGTTCAGCCATCTTCTCCTTTAGAAATACAAAGGGTGAAGAACTCATGAAGCTGGTGATGCTCAACACTCCCCAATGCCAAAAGAAAAGGAACAGAGAAACAAGAGTAAAGCTCATAGAATGGTTTGGGTTGGAAAGGACCTCAAGATCATCCAGTTCCAAACCCCTGCCACAGGCAGGGACACCTTCCGCTAAACCAGGTTGCTCCAAGCCCCATCCAACCTGGCCTTGAACACAGCCAGGGATGGGGCAGCCACAACTCCCTTGGGCAGCCTGTTCTAGGGTCTCGCCACCCTCACAGCAAAGAATTTCTTCGTAATGTTTTTAAGTTGCACATATACACATATTAGACACCCACAAGCGTTAAAAGCCGCACAAACAAGATCACTTTCAAAACACTTCCTGCAGCACAGGTACTGCCACTACGCCGATTATCCGACCTGCAAACCGCTCGGTGTCCTCGGCGCACCCCACGCAGCGGGCGTTAAAGGCTCGCACCGGGGCGGCACGACTGGTAATGAAGGGTGAAAAGTGTTCCCAAGGGATCGGCAGCGGGCTCTGGTTCCTCTAACACTGAGGGCAGACCCTCACCGATGACATCGTACCTCCTCAGAAAGGCGTATCCACGCCAGGCACTTCCCTCGCACGGCCGCGGCCGCCCGAGCCCCGTCCGGAGACGATACCGCCGCAGCGGCAGCCGGCTCCGGCTCGGTGCCCGCTGCAGAGCCGCGGCTCTCCTCAGCAATAACCACAGACCGACGCGCTCGGCCTCGGGGTACGGGAGGCAGCAGGGCACCCCTCACTTCAGCCAGACGGTTGGCCCTCCTCCACCAACGTTCAAAACCGGCCGCCGCTCCCTCCCATTGGTCCGACGTGATGTTTGCGTCACTGCACGGCAGCGCGTCCATCCGGGTCTCGCTCGTAGCCCCGCCCCTCTAGGAGCCGGGGGAGGCTTCCCGTGCGCCCGCGCTGAGGGGGTGGTTGTGGCTGTTAAGGGTGCTGCCGGCTTTCCCGGGAGCCCTAGCTCTCGGCTCAGGGCCCCCGCTAGAGGTCCGGCTCTGGGCTGACGCGCCTGATGAGCCCTGCCCTGGTTTCCGGGCTCGACTCGCTCCCCGGGTCCTGCGTTCACCTTAGACTGCTTCAGCTGCCATAGTGAGAAGGCGCAGAGGCAGAGCAATGGCAGCAAAACTAGGAGATGAGTCCCTAACCGTCAATGTTTTATAGCAGTGGTTTGTAGTAGCAATAGCAGGATGAGCCATTCCTACTCCTTTTGGGCCATGCTGCTTGTGAGCTGCTCCTTGCTGTTGCAGCTTGAAGTGAAAATAATAGCTGTAGAGCTACTTCAAGACACGTATGTTATGAAGGAAACTGTTCCCAGATGTCTCTGATAAGATGATGGCAGCTGCTGCTCTGCCAGGTTTATGGGTGGCCAGACCATGAGGTGGAGGACAGGCCTGACTACAAGGGAAGTCAAGTTTTAGGCTGGTATTTGTCTCTATGCTTGATTTTCTTGGCTTTTGTGTCTTTTGTAGCAACTGTAACTGATTAGTGTATGCTAATATCTGCATATCGAGTATAGAGTGCTGAGCTTTGGTTAAAGACTCCTCTGTCATGGGGGAAACAAGAACCAGCTAAGCAATATCTTATTAAATAGCAGAATAAATGATATTCTTGTATCTGAGAAATTAGCATTTTGTAGCTACTGTGTTTTTTCTTTAACATCTACTGCTGCTAGGGTTTATTCATTGCAGCTTGGATGTGATTTGGCAAGCTATTCTCACTCAAAGAATTCTAATAGATCGTGAGAGAAACGGTGTTCCATAATAAGTATGTTGTTAGTTATCCTTCCCCCCATCCTTGGAAAGTTGTTTATTTTTCGCTTCTCCAGCTCAGAATAGCTGTCCTCATCTGTGTAGTCATGTAGCTTTTACAGTAGTATAAATAAATGTAATTTAACTTATTCTCTTACTCCATTGATAGATACTGATAAAGTTGGTGTTGCATTTGTGCTGTCAGTGAATAAGTTGCCCTGCAAACACAGTTCCTTATGCAGTGTGATGACTCCTTTTTGAGATAAGAGATCATGTCAGAAAGAATCACAGCAAATTTGACCCTCTTACGCAGTAGTGCCACACAAAACCAGAGCAACACAATTTTAATTTCTCTTTATATCTTAAAATCCTACAGGCCTGGGGGCTGGGTGGGGAGGGGGAAAGAAGAAGAAGAGAAAGAAGAAAGTGTTGGATATTAAAAATCACATACCCAGTAGAAATGATTGTACAGTAAACCTTGTGGCCAGTTCCTTCAGGCCTCTCACTGTTATACAGGCAATAATGGGGCACTGTCCTACGCTCAGCAGCTAACAGCCTCATCTGGGCCCTTGCAAACAGCTCTCTCTAAACATTAGTTGAAATTATCTCATTGAACTCAAATTCTGGGGGCTTATTTTTATAGGTTTTTTTTGTTGTTGTTGTTGTTTGATCTGTGTCTTTTTTATTTATCTCTTTATTTATTTTCCCAGTTATTCTAACCAAAGGTAACACCTTTCCCCACAGACTTTGCCTCACTTAAAGCTAGAGGTGATTTGCATTTGGCCAGGTAGCAATTGGTAGTTTCCAGCAATGCTGGTAAGGTCTTTCAGCCATTACTCATTCATTCGCTTGACACAAGCACACTGATTGTGATTAAATGAGCCATGCTTTGATTGAGAAAGAATGCTTTCCTCATTGCTAGCTGTATTGCTCTTAATTACTTTTTTTTTTTTCCCCTGAGTATAGCTATATAAAGATTAAAAAAACCCCTCTCTTCACATTTTTTCTTTCTATTGTATTTAATGTTACCCATCAATTTTGTTACACCTTTTTCAGAAACTTTGGGATCTTTCTGCAGAAATTCTTTTGTCTTTTAATGTTGAATTTTGTTATCCTGATAATCATATTTTTACTGTTACCAAGCTGTGCTCATTTCTGCATTATTCTCACCTCAAGACAGTTGAGGTTTTATTAGGTTATTTGCAGGTTACGACCTCTGTATTATTTTATTTATCTATACTGTGGGATTCCTAGCAGTGAATTTTGCTAGCTCCACTGGCTCCTTGCTGTAAGCAATTTCACGTTTTCCTCTATGAAGACTGATGCAGTGATTGATGCCAGAGATGCTCTAAATGATTAGTTTATTCCTAGCGAGTGTACTCATGTGGCAAACCAGCTGCTACTGTGACTGGAGATGGGGCATTAAAAGATTTGCTCTCATTTTAGGTTTACTGGTTTACATTACAAGGAAAGGGTTGCTTCATCTAATTACAGCGAATTACAGGAATTGGAGCTGTGATTGTGGGAGCATTTGAGATACTTCTTGTCAAAGTTCAAGTCTGAGTGTGATGTTACATGCTGATGTCCAATGCATTCTTTAGCGGTTGATGTAAAGAGCTCAAATTTGGGAAGCTGTTGTTTTTCCCAACTAAATAAGATACCAAATATGCAATATCCCATGGAATGTTAATTAGTTGCTTTTACTGCTACCAATATCAAAGTCTTAAATGGAATTTTAACTTCTTTAGGGGATGCTTATGAGAGGTATTGGTAATCCAGTCCTTGCTGGAAAATATTTTTAAAGCTCCTGTTGGTTTCAGTGACAGGTTAAATTTCCATGGCTCTATAAAGACAGATGATTAGACTCAAGAACCATCTACTTTTAGTATCTACTTTGTCCCTCATTTTTGGTGACAGAAGAGCAGCCATGATACAGTGAGCAATGGCAAGTTTTTGTTGATGCAGGCAGCTGGATAACCTCCAGATACCCAATTAAAATGCGCTACCCATCTTTTCTGCTGCCCCATTTCCAGCCCTACATCAGGCAATCACAGTGATGATGTTTACACCTCTGGTTTTTACCATCAGAGTAGCTCAGGTTAGGGTAGTAGATAAGACTCGTATTTCACTACCTCTGTCGAAACAAGATACAGAGCTGGAAACTACAATGTATGCATGCTGTGAGGACAAAAGAGAAAGAATATGCAATATGCTGTTACATGTAATACCATTTTAATTAATACTGTAAGGTGTTCTTTCTTAGTGGGCATCCTTAGAAGTGGCTCTTACACACTACCAGAATTTCCTTCCTTTAGCTGGTTAGCAATGCACAGGACTGTCATGCTTTCTGCTACCTTTGGAGTTGGGGAAGATCATTTACGCTCCTGTGGCTTTCTAAGTCAACTCTCTTCTGATTTCTTGTGACTTACACACTTAGGATGCCTTGCAGTGTTTTTCTCCTTGACCATCAGATGGCTCATTTGTGAACTGCCTTCAGACTGTTCAGTTCTAATCTGTTTTGAGCAGGACACGGGTATCTTGGAAGGGTCATATGAGGTGTCTTAAAAATATTTGGTATGTGAGAGCTGTGGGGACTGTAAGATGCTGATGCACCCACTGCTTCCCTGAAAGCAGTAAAGCGGCACATTTTTTGAAGAAGCTGGCACAGACTTCCCTTAGCAAAATGGTCTTGTACTAACTTGACCAAGTTTGGCTGAAGATCCTGTAGAAATAATGAGCTGAAAAGATTTTGACAGGTAGACAATTGGTATTTGCCCTTCAGTAAGGTTAAAAAGAATTGTGAGCATCATCTGGGTATCATTATTTTTATGTACGTCCATATGTGCTGATTCTTTCACATTTCAGAAAGATTTGTCAAATTAGACCTGTAAACTGCTAAAGTTCAGACCACTTCTATTTTAGAATATGTTAGTAGTAGTGTATTCTCTATGCCAAGTTATCCATAACCACTTCCTAATTTCAATTTTTATATTTTTCTTTCTCAAAAATACTTTGTACTATTCAAAACTAAACCCACATAGGTAAGAGGAAAACAGGCATGAGTTAATTGAAGCATGAGACAACGTGTTTCATTAAACTAAAGTTAATAAGCAGTAAATCAGCATACCTACATTAATCGTATTGGTGTCGATGTACATATATATTCTAAAATGTTTTCAATTATTAATCAGTTTTATATAAGTAAGGAGGTGAAAAAATTAATAAGTATCTTGATTGTTCATGAGACAGATTCCAGAGAGGAAAATATATGCAGTGATTATTATGTGGGTCAGATACAGCTGTCTGTTTCACTACAGACATTATTTATTATAAGTACTATCATAAATACTCGTCCCAAGTTGTCACAAAATCTTTGCTTTCAGTGCCAGGGAAATTCCCAAATCTCAGAAGGGTGTCTTAATCCCATGGCAATATTGCAGCAATATAAGTACCAATCTGAAATCTTGAAACTACATGGGTACAATGGGCAAAGAAGGAATCACGAGTCAGTAGAGTATATTAATGTTTAGCATTTTCTCAATGTATC
>WYDI02032616.1:31479-64131 GCA_009867235.2 Psittacus erithacus | reverse complement strand
TTCAATTTATTGCTGAACAGAAACACCGGAGAAACAAAGCTAGAATTCACATAGTCCATCGTTTAACATAATAAGAGCATGGGCCTGCTAACAGCAGGTCCCAAACAGCCACTTCAGCAGTCAGAATTAGCAAGGTAGGGTGGAGTCCTCTCAAGCACCTATTGCTCCTGATAATTGGCAAGGACATGGCAAAGCAGCTCTGCTCCATTTGGGTTTTGCAAGGCGTCAAAAACCTTCTGTAGATTAGTTGCCCTGTCTTTATGAGAGCCCTGAAACAAGGCAGCCAGGCAGATATGCCGTAATCCAGGCAAGAAACTACATGCAGTGACTGCAAGGGTTGTGTTACAAGCAAACAAATTTCCAGGTCTTCGAGTTCTCAGTGCTTGCATACAGTAGTTCAGACTAGCCTCTAGCAGGGAGAGGCACAAAAACAGGATGACAAAACAAGAAATGACAAAAGTAATGTCCTCATTTGAGAGCACCCTATTTGCCTCTGATAAACTCTGTACCAAGGTCTGGGAACAAGGTACCTGCTGAAGATAGAAACATGTTTTTCATGCATGTTAAAACATGTTGCAGAGAGAAAACAGAGCCCTATGACTACCTGAAAAAGCATCA
This sequence comes from Psittacus erithacus, assembly GCA_009867235.2. Lineage (NCBI taxonomy): Eukaryota > Metazoa > Chordata > Aves > Psittaciformes > Psittacidae > Psittacus > Psittacus erithacus. The sequence goes on along the minus strand of WYDI02032616.1, from coordinate 63,513 downwards.
CCAATTCATAATTACTCTCAGTGCTCTGGGGTAGAGATGGTCTCTAGATACTGTCAATTGACTGATTTACACTTACAACAATATAAACAAAATAATCTTTGAAAGGATCCTTGTAGTCTGGCAGCTTTTATTCGTATTTCTCCGGAAAACATCCTTCTAATGTTTGCTACATAGCTTTTTGTTTACACTAGAAATACAGGGTCAAGACTTTCTAATCCAGTGATGTATCAGTGCTCAGCACTACGCTGAGTGGTGGTAGAGGAAAAAAAAAGTAGCTACAGTCATAACAAATTGTTTCTGAACTTTTGAAGCCTTTAAAACTGCTATTACAATCTGAAGGAAGTTTGACAAGGTTCATCAAGGATTCATCACTTGCTGTTTTAGACTTCAAATGATGAATGAGAGAAGGTGCATTAGAATTCTGCTGCTGCCACAACCACTTCAGGAAGCTTTTGGAAGATAAATACTGCTTCTACTTAAAGGCAACAGCTATTGAGCAAATGGTTTGCATTTTCCAAAACAATTTAACTATTTAATAATTAACTTAAAGGTACATTGCCTACTTGTCTGAGGCAAACAGAAAAATATACCAGATTCCTTCACTCAAAGCCAAAGCACTGGCTGCTGCTGGAAGAATGACAGTGCTCTGGATTACAAGCAGGACTGATCAGCTCTAATTTTTCTTTTTCAGCAGACCTTGCTAACTGCTGCTAGGTTTTCAAGGCCAAAGAGTCAAAGAATGAGCACAGTCAGGGAGTGTCTTCAACACCCCTTGAAAAAAGGCTCTCAAGCGACCTGAGGTGGTGTGGCTTACAATGACCACACAGCAGCTCTTCTGAACACACCAACAGCACTTGTCAGAAGTGAATTCTAAATTGATTTCTTAGAAAAGCCACCGCAGTCCAGAAATACAGCAGCTGCCTCTTGCTCAGTGTAATCCCTTAAGTAACATTACCGATTAGACCTGCTGCAAGTGGTAGATACAGACAACAGAAGGGCACTTCCCTTTGTTCATTATGTTAACAGACAAGAATTTATTTAGCTTCTAGATAGCATCAAGGAGCATGAAGTTAAATACCAAAGTATTTAAAGGCTTTTAAATGGACAATTAAAGGGATATAGAAAAACCTTACATTCCTTTATAGTTCACCTCATGTAATCTTTTAGAAAAATGCATACACACATACAAAAACCCTAGTTGACTTCAGTGTTGAACTCAAGGATCTAGAACTGAAACATTAAGTGGCCAAAATCAAGGGTGGAACCATGGTGGACGAAACAACCATTAAACACGTACCCACTCTGCAGAAGTCTGGCAGTGCTTAGTAGTCTAACTCCCCATGTGGTTTTACTTCCCATTCGACAACAAACACTGGTCCTATAGTGGTGTTAACCTGTGAACACTCCTCAGCCACAGCAATGCAAAATCAAGTGCATCCGCTCACAGGCTAGATGCCCACCAGTAGCCTGCATGACTCCACACCACAGAAGGTTAGGGAAGGCTTATACCAGCCCTTGCAAATGCAGCACATTCCTGCCTGTGAACACCGCTCTTCTATTTTGCAGCTAGGTTACGTCTATAAAAATCTATCAACCTTTGACAAATGGAGGCAACTTCTATCTAGCCTAATAACAAATCTGTGCTATTGCAGATAAACACCATATTCCTTATACACGTGGCTTTATTAATATTCCAGAATAAAAAGGATTTCTATCAAAGAGCTGATTTCCACTTCTACCTAGTTAAAACCAAAATAGGATACTATTGTTCCCAAATAAATGTGCACAAGCAAATGACGTGGATTAGAACCAGCAGCACTGTTTTACTCAGCGCTTGCACTGGGTTTGCTTTCTATGCAATTTTGAAAGATGAGTAAAGCAGGATGTTGTGTGATAAAGGAAGAGGATAAAAGGTAGAGCAAAGAATTAGAAGGGCGTAAAATTACAGAATCATAGAATAGTTAGAGTATACTGAAATGGGGAGCTGTTTGGATTTAGTTTTACATTTTAATACTTTTTGGCAGCATCAAATTACAGCATTACATGCATGTAGAAGCTAAAGGACACTTAGGTTTGCCAATAGACCCTAAGGCAGAGCAGCATACCAGGTCAGGTACCAATACTGGAAACAGTGGAACAAATACATTTTGACTAATTCCACTGAATTCAGTGGCTTCCTGCCATGAGAAAAAGTATTAATTATTTATAATACCATCTAGACATGAAATTCCCGATTTCAGCTATGCAGTGTCAGGCATTACTTGGAAAGAAAAATGGCTCCATCCCACAAGAGTTCATAACCTAAAATGACAAGACAGATAAAATGAGGGAGAAAGGAAGCGCTATAACCTCAAGTTAGGAGATGGTAACCCAAGAAATGAAGTGCCTGCCCAAAGGGACAAAGGAAGGCTCTGCAACAGCCAAGAACTGAACTCTCATTTTCTCAGTTCTGGTAACCACGTGAACTTCATTTCTTAAAGAGTGATTACCTGGCTTTGCCTCATTTTTGTATCTTTTCTGGTTAGTTGATTAAAGGATGTACCCTGCAGTTAACAGAAGCAAGTAGACCACACTCATATAACATTTTTAAGTGCTGTTAAGCATTTAGGAGTTTAAGGGTTCACCTGTAGAGAAAATGAATCTCAAGAGCAACAAAGGCCTGAAGAATACACTGGTTACCCTGCATTAGCTTCCTCTGTTGGCACTTCCAGTGCAAACTGCCTGTGAAACTGCAGACTTTGCTTTACAAATGCAAATTCAAGGACTGACTGAAAAATAGCTACCGCATGACAAATTCTTATTGTTTGCTCCTACACACTGAATTATCGGTATGTGGACAAGTGTTTTATCTCACTTCCCAGAGATTCTTAGGATCCTTAGCTCAATTAAGTAAATACCCAAATATTTGTGATAATTAGACTTACACTCTGAAGTAATTTAGGAGCTTCTGAATTTTTTATCCTCACTGTAGAGAACTTCTTAATTTGAAATGCAGTTTCTAATTCAGTAGATGTTCTGGATCTATGGTGATTTGAGAACAGAATCAAGTCCTTAAACAAACACAGCAATGGTCCATCTGGCTTCAGCTGCTATTTCTGGCTGCAGCCACCTCTAGACATTTCAGAACAAAGTGGAAAATCACAGAACAGTTCAGACTGGAAAATACTATTTAACAGATAAGCTGGTCACAGGGTAAAGCATATGCTGAACTCAAACCACTGGCAGTTAGATGGCTCCTCAAAGCTGTGAGTTTCTAACTCTTCTGTAGTTTTATTCTTTCAAATGTAACTATGGAAGTGTTTGTTACTTATGTAAAGGTATAAGTTCACATGGAATAATACTGAGTATTTGGTGTCCTGATAGTTGAATCTAGAATGGGGCATATGTTTCTTTTCATGTTTCACATCTGTGCCTCTCATTGTTCTTACAGTGCTCCCATTGTTTTTACGTTATAAGAAAGATAAACTAGATAGGAGCCCACCTCCACCAGCTACTTTATACAGGTTTATAATTCACCTATATACCTCCTTTATGGCTGGATGCCTACTTAGCACTGGAAGAGCAGAAATGCTGAAAATCAGACCTGAAGAGAAAAACACATTTTAAAGACATGGATTTAGTACGCTCCGGTATGTAGAAAAGGGTAGGTGGGTGGGTGCATGGGTGGAAGGCTTCTAAAACAAACACTGTGATGCTGGTTTTTAGGCATGGAAAACAAATCTTCCTCTCAGCCAAAAAAAAACCCATCCCAGAACAGTTAAAGCTGAAGCTCAAAAACACGCCAGTGAAAATTGCTCTTGCCTGGCGCTATTTTTCAACCCAGAGAGCAGTTTGTGCTTGTAAAGGCCAGGCAGGTCAGCATCATCAGCTGCAAATGGCTAAGAAGGGGTTTGCACTGTGATGTTCTTACCTTTTGAAAGGGCAAGTGATTCAAAGTGCAAAGTGGATGTCATCTGCTCTGTAGTAAATGTGGCTACGTGATGAGATGGTCCTGGGCAGCTGCGAAGACATAACCAAGCTTGTATTTGCACATATTCTTGCAGAACTGTTGCTGTTGGGAGCCCAGAGATCCACAATAAATGGCATAAAACTTAGAATTTACCCTTGAATAGCAAGGCACTCCAGAAATTTGCTAAAGAATCTGTCATGTTTGCTGTATTTTGTATTAGTGTTTCATCTCTTGGTTTTTGTTGGTTTTTTGGGTTGTTTTTTTTTAAATACATTTAAATTTACTATATATTCAGAGTCAGGTAAGGTCTAAAAATGTGTTGTTTAAGAAGAAACATGGATTCTTATTCCAAAAGAAGCAAACGTATGTAATGCTGAAGCTACTAGTATCATTACAATTTGCACCTCCAGTTAACTCCGAGCTGTCAGTAACTGTCAGAAGTAATTACCTGAAATGTATAGAAGTAACTATAGTCAAACTTTGCATTCCTGTTAACTGCACAGCCTGATTATCTTCGGTCTTGTAATTTATATTGCTTTTTATACCAAGCAAAATACTGTATTACAAAAAATGCATTAGAGATGGAGCAGAAAAAATCTGCATTGCTTGCACTACATATTACTTGTACTATTATTTGCTTGGCATACTATATAATCATGCACAGGTGAGAGCTATTCTGAAAGATTGTCACTGTTGTATTACTCAAGACATCTCCATAAATCTTGGCATAGTTTGTAAGTGCTATACTTTCAGTCAGTGTTTCATGCTACTGATCAGTGGTTGAAAATTTGCTTAACAAGACTGTAACTGTTAGAACAGTGGGACAGTCAGATTTCTTTGCATCTCTTAGACTGGTGATATCAAGGATACCCCACACGGAAAAAAAGATGCTACACCTATTCAAGCTTTGGATGAAGTAAAAGATTTTTGCTTTTTAACTCTTCATTTCCATAACATGTGACCTAAACATGGGGCCTCATTATTAGGAGAATAAAAAAAAAAAAATAAGAAATTAAAAAGTGCTTTGCTAACCTCAGAACTTTACTGAAGAGTTTGACTACCCAGGCAGTCAACTGGGCCCCAGAAGTACACTTTCTCTTACATAAGAAGTTGGCCAGCAATTTAAAGGTAAGAAAATAACTACCTTTAATTGTGTAAAGCACTTAAAAATATTTCTAAAACTGTGGTTTATTAAATTGCAGTAGAATACTATTTGCAGCAAACAGCTTCATTCTTAGGTTGAGGTGCATCACTGAAATGAATCATTAGTATTTTGTTACAGAATGTTCATAGGTTATCTGGGAGAAAAAAAAGAAGGGAATATTGTATTTTAGAGCAGAGTCTTCCTTCCTTTCCACCTACAACTGCATTACTGTGCGGAACAAAAATAAATCCGAACAATGTGTTGATGAGCAATGATCAAAAAACTCACCAGAGCAGGAATACGGACTGAGATCACTGACAAAGTTCTGTGCTGCATGGATGGCAGTCTAATATTTGTTGCTTCCCAAATATAAAGATCTTCCTTCGGCCTTTTGACCACCTGTTTATCTGTAGAAACTTAAGCTTTATGTAACATCCAATAACATTCTTTATTAACTAAACTTATTGGGTTTGGGATTTTTTTCTATTTTTAATTTCCATTGACCTCTGGGTAGAAACTACAATGCTAAGTGGGGTCACATGAAATAAGAGGTAAGATTGCCAAGAACTTCCATCTGAAGCCAGATTTTTACCAAGTTAGTAAAACTTTCTGTGACAGTCTGGCATGAGCACTGAAATGTTACAGTTATCCCTCTGAAATGCGTTTTCCTCTTCTATTAACGTAATTCAGCTAAATAGATGAGATATCAAGATCTAAAGGATGGGATCACTACTGGCAAAACTCTAGGGATTTCCCAGTGTGAAACTATTCCCTATGTAACTCTAGAGTAATGGACATTAAGTGAAGACTACTGTAAACCAGTAAATTCATGGATTTTGAATCATGCCCTGTAAAAAAAAAAATAAATAATTTTACAAAAACATCTGTGTGAAGACAGAATGGAGAAAGGAAAAGCTATAGATTGTCAATAGCCATGTAAATGTATGAGTAATCATGACCCAAACAGCAGTGCCAGCTCAGTGCAGTTTCTGTAAGGTGTAGGTTGAAGAACTTTTTCTTCCCCTTTCAGTGATTTAGTGCAAAAGGAAGATTATGGCCCAAGGAAACAGATGGAAAAACATTTCTGACAGCTTAAGTGCAGTTAATTATTTGTAGGCGAAGCATTCTGCTATCAGCATTGATTTGCTGTATTTGAAACTGAAACAGTCATAGCAGCAACAATTTTATTCAGCATCACTGCATTACCTGACTATAAATAGGATGGGCAGAATCACAGAACAACACCTTGCCAGTAGAGCTGCCTTTTCATCCCTTCCAGGAAGGGGCAGCTATAGCCCAGCACACTGTGTAGCTACGCTTTTGGTAAGCACCTCATTCAGGTCTCATCCTCTCACATTTTTTTCCATCTCCTACCCTTTTCCTTTAAGCAAATTCAACAGTTATAAAAGTAAATAAACTACATATTACACATATGAAAAGATTTCACAAGCTAGGTATCAGCATTTCCACTTTACAGATGGTATAAAGGAGGAAAAACACATTTAAGCAAGTGCTCATTGCATACCTTCTCAAAGGAGCAAAGGGAGGTGACATGTTCTCTTATGACTTTGTGGGATTTACTTCTATTACCACAGCATATGAGAGAAGAAAACTGTTGCTCCTAGTAATGACATTCAACCTTCCAGGAAAAGGGACAAGCAGACAGCAGGCTTGGGGAGGAAATCCTCCACCAACCAAAGAGGAGGAACTGGAGACAACGTGATATCACAGATTATTTCTCCCTTAAAAGCATGACATGGAGAAGAGACTGCCTTGTAATCAAAAAATCTCAGCATTTTTAATATTCCTCATCAACAGCTATGCAGCTCTTTACTTCCCTTGCTCTGGCCAAAGGATGCATAGCTTGTGTTTAGACAGACACATGGTCAGGGAATCTTGCATCCCTCATTCTTCCTTCCTCTATTTTTGCTTCTTCTAATATGGCTGGCATGTCCAACAGAAAATGACAAATCAGGTCTTGAAAACACCCACTATACATGAGTACAACTGCTCAGAGAACAAACCACACAGAATCCAGGATAAATTTCTGGACTTCTTACAGCAATCATACATTTCCTGATACATAACAAGAGAGCTATTTGACTTCAGAAGGAAAAAAAAATAAAGCGGGGTCTTTCGGTTTTTTTAATCCTTTGACAAATCCAAGAAGACAATTCTGTCATTGTGTGAAAATTACTAACTTGAATGTTGGTATGAATATGGAATTGAAGTCCACCTACCGCTACAGCAGCATCAATGTATAATGGTTTAACACTGGCCTGTAATGCAGGCAAGTGGCAGTGTTCTGTTGGGAGTAACCCAGCAAGATACTGCAGCCCACCTGGGTAACAATACAGAGCAAGGAACATGCCAAAGGCTGTATCTTACTCCACTATCTATGAAGTTCATAGCACTAGCAGCTTCTTGATACTGCCAGATACCTTAGAAGGTCTCATTACTTGAGTTCTGGGTTGGAGGTACCTGTCTGCTTTACACTGAACTTCCCCCTTGGCCACTTTCATAAATTATTTTTTCTCAGGAGAAGCTTTGCTAAATTCAATGAAGGAGAAAAGTATTGTCACATCAAATAGTTTTTCCATTGAGTTTAAATTCATTTTTTTCTTAAAGAAAAAAAAAATGCTACTGGGAACAACAGGATTATTTTTTTCAATTAGGATTACTGGTTTTCAGGCAAAACATAATCACACTTTCATCCATTCAACCTCTCAAAAAAAATTCCAGGCCTCTTGATGAAACTGACCTTAAAGCAGATAATCTGGAAATGTGAAACCTGAATTGATTTCTTTCCACCTCTGATGCATCCTGGGAGATGCACTGAAAGATCATTCACCTGCTCAGAGCTCAGAGTTTTACGAGGTAACAAGTTATCTAGAAGTTATTCAGTGTGATTTGTTTTTCTGAATCTAGTTCCTATACTTCTGTAGAACTAGATACTTTAGTTAGCATGAAAAGAAGGAATTCAGTTACAGACAGTCATCAGCTTTTAAGGGTTGTGCACTAACTATACCACAGCAGCAGAGCTTTATCAGTTAGCTCTGTAATGGCCCAGGGAAGTTTCTTAGCTCAAGCACACTCCAAGTGAATGTATCTATATTGCTTGTGGGGTCAGTGTCATTTCAAGAGCAGTTTAGCCACTTCCCTAGTGTGCAAAATTTGAACTAATGAACCATTAGAGCTCGAATTAGCTTCCCAAGCAACCTCATTTGACAGCCTTGTTGTATACTTCCAGAACTAGGAATGCTATGTTGTAAGAAGTTAAGCTACATTGAATAACACCTATCGGTTATGTCTGTACTTGTAAGTTAAAGAATGTCAGCACTTGGGACGCTTTGCTCATATAAATATTGTTATAATGCCCCCTGGTATAACTTCTGTGCAGGACAACTAGCCCTCTTCCAAGCAATGGCCAGGCATGGTTTGGGAGTTGACATGTTTCAGGAGCAGTTTGCATGCACCAACTGTGGTTTGCAGGCTAATGGGATTTAATTTCGTTAATAGCCAGATCAAACCAGAAGGATTCCTAGCACTGTACACATGCAGCAACTCCAGCTCAGTTTGCACCCTGCCAGACATGAGATACTCCATTCAGCCACTGTTTCTGCATCATGCTCTGAAACAGGGTATGTCAGCACAGAGGCAGTGCTGAATGTGAGACTGCCATCTCTCCTGCTGAAGCCTTGTGCTCAGACTAAAAAGTCCCCAGAGCTTGGTACATGAACAACCTATTGGCTCTCAATAGTCAGACCAAATTTGGCAGGGTCAACAATGAGCTAGTGCTACCAAGACCAGCTGAAATCAAGCTGGGGTACAGATGGGCTTCTCTGCAGCATCTCTGGTAGCAACATACCTTATTAGCTCATTCACAATGAAAGATCCAACTGGTCTCTGTGCATGGACTGGAGTTAATCTTGATTTTACAGGCTTGCCTACGACCCAGAGCACCAGTGGCTGTACTGAAATACCTTAATGACTCTGAGGGACCCAGCCCTGGTCCATTAGGTTCAGCACTGAAGTATATTTAGCAGGAATACTGGACACTTGATGCCTTTGACCTGTCAATCAAACATTTACCTAAAATATAAATAGGTTTTGAGTATTTATGTAATGTATATTTGTATATACATATCTATAAGGATATACTGCCCATATATAAGAATTTAAATGACAATTACATGATAAAATTTTAGAACATTTAAATTATAAAAACCCTAAACATCTTTCAATATGAACCTCATACAAGACAAACACGTTTTGTATATTAGTTTCAGCTTAAATTCGACAGCAGAAATAAAGCTGCAAAACAGAATTACAGACCATAAGTAGCTGGTCCAGTATTTTGTTATCCAGCATTTTGATGAATATAATACCTATGTTACAATCCTCCTTAATGTATGCAGCTTTTACCTTTCTCTTGTTGGGGGTTTTTTTTCCTCCAACCAGAGGAACACTATTCTGACAAGTGTTTGGCATGATTGGGTGAAACCCAAAATACTTATACATATCACTATGTTATTAGTGCATCACAAATGAAGTACAGGAACATACCAGATGTTCACTTACAAGAGCAGAATATCGTTAGAAAGTAGAACACTGCAACTGCAAATTCTTTTGTTATTGTTGCTATGGGTGGAAAAAAAACCCCAACACTGAAGCAATTCCACATGATCTGACATCCCTGTTTGATTAGCATCATCCCTGCAGAACAGACACAGATCTTATCTGCACTCAAGTCTGTCCTCATTTTCTCAATGTGCTGTACAGCTGTTCCTTCTGTGAAGGATGATCTTGCTCTCTGTTTCTTCAGTCCACAGCAGTCATTAAGAAAAAAAATCTTTATTCCCTGGAAGACAGTAGGAACTACAGTTTATAATGAAGCCACTAAACCAAGCAGCATTATCCCTGGAGAGGAGAACAGCTGTGTAACCTGGCCCACCTTGTTGCAGTTTTTGTTTTACTTGTTTTGAAAGTCATTTACTGCAACACATTGAGAAACAGGAGATAAACACAGTTAACTCAGCCATTCTCCCATGGTACTCTGCTTCTTCTTGCTGGGTCTTTCTTTCATATATTCAATGTACTTCCTGGATTCAAAGTTTTCCACTTTTTGCCCTTTTTTTTTGTTGTTTTTGGGGATTTTTTGTTTGGTTTTTTTGTTTTTAATCATGCATCACTTGGCTCACTCATTCTTGCACCTCCAAGTCTTTGTTGTTTTCAGTCTTTAAAGATGATCTTGTAGTTAAGAGCTCACCAAAGTGTAGATCATGCTGAAAATAAAAGAAAGACACAATATGAAAGTATCCTTTTGAAGCATACAGAGCACTTTGATTTTTATCACCCTTTACTGCCTGTTTCTCAGGTCTGACTGTGATGGCCTGCGCTTTCCTTTGCATTCCAGCTCTCTAAAGCATTTTAATTGTGGTGTATTCAAGATGGGTATCAAAAAGCACTCAAATAACAAATTCATTATTGACATCCTACTGCACTACAAGCTGTGTTTGAGCTTATTAAAACACAGCCTGATGTCTGAATTTGAACAGTGAAGAAACAAACCCATTTTGCTTTACAATGTTTGATCTTTAAAACTTCAGCCAGCAACTCTCAGCAGGGAAGGCAAGGCTTCCTACAAAACTGCATTATGTTTCCTTTGGAAAAAAACTCCGTGCAGCAGAAGAAACATAAAACACATACCCAGCTGGAGTAAATCCATACATATTAAATGCAACTCTGAAAAGCAAAGACACCACAGTACACTGCCATGGCTCCATTTTACTGCAATTCCAATTCTGACAATACCCAGGAAACCACAGCAAAATTGAATGTAATTAATACTATTTTATTAGCACTAGGCAGTGGATTTTGGAGTATGGTCACATTTTAGAATTAAGGAAACAGCACCCAGAGGAAGCTACACAACAGTAGAATCCCAGCAGAAATACCAGACCACAATGCATAGCTGACTTTGCAGAGGTTTTTAGTCAACAAAAATGTGGGGTTAAAAATACTTCTCTCACTAGCTGCGCCTTGCCTCCTTGGCAAGCACTACAAACAGAGTTTGTCTATCATAACTGTCATGCTTTCCACTCTTGGCCCTGTGAAGAGGACTAAAGGCAAAGGTGCTCAGGCTCGAAGCTACTGGGTGCTAAAGTCCTCCTCAGATTTTCATGCCCCATCCATCTTAATGAGAATTAGGCACCTACCAGCCTCTGTGAGTCTGTGCCCTTCTGCTTTCTTTCTGTCATGTATGCAGATAGGCACTTATGCATGCACATATGGACAGAAAACTTTGTTCTCAATAGTACGTAAAAGTAGTATTGAGAAATAAAAACCTGCAGCAGTAACTCCTCAAGATATGGGGAAAACCAGAACAGATAATGGGCCAGTAATCAAAGGAGAAATAATATTTATCTTCTTCCACCAGTGTACAAACCTGCCTTACAGAGGGATTGCTGCATGCAAGACTGGCTCGAAGAGGCAGTCTGTGCAAATGCATTACGGAAGAAGGAGCAGAACAAAGGCATCATAAAAACACCACCTCCATTTAAAGTTAACCTTTGTTTCAAATAGTTCTATGGTGTAATTAGAGGGGAGACTAAAAGCTCAGGGATTCTGCAAAGAACTTACCTTAAATATGATCCTCACATATTCTTGCATTGAGCATTTGTGACTGTGCACTAAGGACATCTGACAGCAGAAAGGGTCAGGGAGATGACATACAACTTGAGTGTGTATCTTCAAGAAGGTACTTAAATGAGGGATTTGGACAAGACACATGCTTACCCTGTCATGAAAGGGAACCTGCAGGAATTACTACAGTCATGGTGCAACCCACTTTTCTACCCACCATCTACCTATGTATTAACCTATGATCTTGAGCATCACTAGACCAGCAGACATAGTTTTTTTTTTTTTAGAATTCTCTTGAATCATAAGAACACTATCATTTTTATTTGATTTAATGCCATTATCATAACATTTGCCATTTCACCCATCCTGACAGGCTATGCAGAGGAGCAAAAATTTTTCCCTTGGGCTGGTCCTGGGGCCTGGCTCAGGTCTTAGATAAATATTTAGTATTCTGTACTGAGGTGTCAGCAGATATAAGCACATGTGTAAGTGGGCATGCTTCCCTGAATCAAGATCAGAAGCAAGTTTTCTAAGATTAAGGAAATAGGCCAGTTGGTTCCAGTCATTCCTAAACACGATTTCATATGTCAAATGAAAAGCAGCTACTATTCCCTTAGTGAAATGACCAGACTTACCAGTACAGATAGTAGAAGAAGGAAAGGAGATAAAAAGCTAGCTTACACCAGGCCTCTTTTTGACAGTAACTCAAGGTATCCGCATTCATGACTGCAGGTGGGTCATATGCTAGCTCTGAACTATCTGCTGGGCAACGAAAATACCTGAAAGAGCAGAAGACATCTGAAATTACTATAATATTCTGTATTAAATACATGCAAATATGCACCCTCCTTATCACCATCCCAGAAGACAATCATCTTCCATGATACAGGAGGAATTTTCCTGTCTTCTTCAAGCCTCTATCTCCAGATGTTAAAGTCAGGACACTAGTCTAAGCAGACCATTCTTACAGAACCAACCAATTCATGAATGTGGACTTTCTGTATTCTATTAATTGTTTAGATTGAAACATTCCCCCTTCCTATACAGTTATTTCTGGCTTACTCACTAATAACTTTCATATTGTGAGTGATAATGTGGCAGCCTGTGATCACAGCATGAAAGGAGGATTACTGGGCTTTAACTGCACCTATACAATTGATTTCAGACATGATGAAACGTGACAGTCTCAACCAACTGATAGGTAAGTTGCTTCAAGTCTGAAAAGGAAACAAGTCAATATGGAGTAATGCAAGAGCTGGCTGACAAATGTTTTCCACGTGTAGGACTGCTTAAAAATTTATTATCCAAATAATTTTCATTGAAAAATATTTTTCTTCTTAATAGGAAAGATTTCTAATTATTCTCAGCAATGACTGGATGTTTGAGAAAATCCTCACAGAAGAACTTCTTTGGCAAAGGAGCTTTTGTCTCTGCTCCTTTGCGGTAAAAAGCAAAGGCAAACAGAAAAAGGAAGTCCTTGGCAAAGTTAATGAATTGCCTTAAAATCAGCGTGTCAGATGTAATACTGTTACTGCTATTGTTCTGAAACAGTAAATACTGAAGATTACTGGGATTGCTTATAGATAAAGACAAACACATAGATAGATCTAAAACCCCCAAACAAGTGACTAGCACCAAATTTTGAAAGTATATGTTCTCATAATAACTTTGTCTTCCTCCCAATACTAATCACATCAACTTACAATCTTTAGTAACATTACAAATTCTTTTACAGAGGCCAAAGGTGGAACCTTGCTTTATCATCTCAATTGAGATGAAGATATTACACAGTATCTTCCCATGTGTTCTTTTTTCAGATTACACAATGAACACAAACCCATCTGTGGTTAAAGCAGCAGAAATTCTGGAATACTTACAGCAAAGCATATGGAGAATCATGGAAAAAAGACAAGCAAAAGTTCCCTCCAAAGGTTGTTACATTATTTAGAATCTGATCATTTTCACCTTGAATGTAAAATACTTACAAAATTTAGATTGTTTTTAAAAGCTTTCTAAACCAATATTACTGTCACACTTTAGTTGTTAATCCTTAGTAAAACAGCACCATAAAGCATGATTATTTTTATTGCACCCAAGCAATAGAGAGAGAAGTACTCCTAGCTCCACTTAATTTAGCTGTCTGAGAACTATACTAGCACTTTAACTTCTGAATAATACACTTTATCATATGGCTTTGTGCTAAGATTTTGCAGAAAATAGTGTAAAAAAGCTACTACTATTTAGTTCCTGGTTGAGAGAATGGTTTTGCTTTCTTTACAAAATTATTCAAGCTACTTTGCAACAGAAGATATTTGCTTCAATATGTATCTTTGTAACACAAAGAGAACTTGACTAACGAAAGTAATCCATGTTTCTACAAACACTGCAGAAATTAAAAACTAGTGAAGTCTCCAAACTGACAACCGCAAAAACTGGTACCTTTTGGCTATCTTCAAAGGCAATAGAAGGCAGGTCCTCCACTAGAATGCAGAGGAAGATGCAGCAGCAGCAGCTGCACTGCCTGTCCAGAAAACATTAAAGCTGCTCAATAGCAGGTCTCATGTGATGAGCTCTGAAAGCTCTACAGTGAATATAAACACATAGCAGAAATACAAAGTGGAAACACTCCCCACTTTTTCATGTGGGCAGGGTGAAGACAACAGCTCTTCATCTACTGCAATCCCTAGTCCAACAGCGTGTAAGAGACTTCCCTTGCAAACAGATACTCTTTATTGTACAGAAAGAAACAACTTACTTTATACTGGAAAAGACAAAAGAAAGCATAAAGCTGCCAAAGAAGATGAGAAGCAAAATTTTGCCAATCTGCCAGTCACTACTTCACAACTTCAATTGAAAGGTTTACTTGCCATAGATGAATGAACAGATTCAAGATCTTTCAGATATGAACTGCCTACTGTGTTCAGTACTTAAGTTCAGAAGTAAATACTTCCTATCTGCGAGGTACTTAGGGCCTCACCAAGTCTCACTGTCAGATTCCAGCCTATTTAATTCCCAAGTTCTGATTCAGCTGGGGCGAGTGCATTCTGACACACTTTGCAATATTCATTTAAGTTAGTAACTAAAACCCACATTTATACTGTTTAAGAGTTTTCTGTACCCATACTAAGCATTCATGAAAAATATTTATTCTTTCTCTGTGAACATTTCAGCTGCTCATAGGCAAAAACTTCTAGGTAAAAGATATCCAGCCATACTCCTATCACTGCACATCATAGTTCATACAACCTGCATGTGTGATGAGTTGGCAAATACGGCTAACAAGAAGTCAGCATATAAAAGACAGGCTTACCTCCAGAAGTGATAAAAAAGCAAAGGAACATTTAACCCCAGTGTGAGCCACTCCTGAGCGCACAAAAACATTATGCAGAAAAGACTATGGATAGAGTACTCTGGCAACACCAGCTAAAAAGAAAGGAACAAATAACAGCTGTTAGTAAAGCACCTCTTTTAATCAAATTAAGCAGATTTACAGAAAGCAAACCATCTCTGCAAGTCGCCTGTCTGTCTGTCCCTAGGCATGCCTCAGTTGACAGAGAGCTTTGCTATGAGCAATGAGCACAAGATGCAGTACCAGGTTCTAAACATGGCTATACTCCACAGGCTGCTACCACTTACAGAAGCATTGTGAGAATAAAGCAGTATCTGTAAAAGACTTCTTAGAGAACTAAGTTTCATTACTGATATATTCTGAAAGGAAATAATAAAGTTATTACTGAAGCTTCACTTCTACACTGGAGAAGCATCCTCAGAAAAATGAAAGGCTGCTTCTATCACTTTAATGTGTTACATACACCCTAAAGAGATAAAATCCATTACTAAGTCAGCATTGCAAGCTAAAACCTACTAAAACAGGACTCTCACTTCCTTAGTAAATCCATGGCTCCCCACACTACTTGTTTCAGAACCAGGATGATTCTTTCTATTAAAAGAGAAAGTGAGTAGGCAGCTGGCAGAAGCAGAAATTTATGTGCTGTTGATTCAGAGAAGTTATTTCTAAAGGCATTTTGCCTTTTTTTTTTCCCCCAGTGCTTTCCCATTTCTTAGCTGGCTTTCTTCTCTTGTTTTATTCCAAGGCCTTTTCTCAAAAACCTCTATTTTTTTTCTTCCAGCAGTACATATTTCTCAAAGCTGGACAATCCCACACAGTTCATCTGCATCCCTTGCTGCATCTTGAAACCACATCAACCAAAATTAAATTACAAGAAGCATCTCAGTGGCTTCTCGGATGTGCATTCATTTTCATCTGGCAAGTAGTTAAAGTGAGCCCTATTTTTTAAAACAGTGTAAAACCTACTGTATGGGTACCCCTAATGCCCACCTACTCCCATACAGCTGTGCTGCAATGAGTTCCATCTTCTTGGTACTATGAGTCTTTCCACCTCACATGGAACGTATTTTTTCACTTTCATTTAACTTTACTATTTGAATTATTTAACACATTTGGGTATCTCGATGTCTACACCTTCAACTTATACATTCTCAAAAGCTTATCTTATGTGGATGACAAATCGTAATACAATTACATAGTTCAGATTCCAGATGGTAGTTATTTATCACTGCTGTATTTTATTTTTCTTTCATTTTTAGAATGTGATTTACAACATGACTATAACCTTTCCCCAAAGAATGATTCATCTTCATCCCAAACTGCAGACAAGAAAGATCTTCACGATGTGCATCTACCCATTAAAAATCACAACACTTAAAAGCCTGTTACATTAATTATCACATATTTGATTTCTGATTCCAACACAATCCACAAAGTTAGCAGGAACACAAGCCTGGTGCCTGATCGGTGGGCTGGCTGGTAATAACAGGGAAGGAAACCCATGGTGAAAATTTATGCAGAGCTTAAAAAACAAACCAAACCAAAAGATCTGCTGTGAAGCTAGAAAGGAAACAAAGAACAAAGGAAGCAGTGGACTCTCAGAAACAGACTCACTTCCAAGTCAGTTTCTGGTATAAATTAAATCTACTTATACTTTGACAGAACAATAAATGAGTCACTTATGTCTCTTCACCCTTTTCTTTGAGGGGTATTTTCCTGTGGACATAAGCAAAGAAAGGATCAGTGCTGATCACAATTTCTGAAGAGAATTTGTGCACAGTTGCAAAGGAAGCCCAGCCTTCAAAACCAATTCCTGTTTATGCTTAGGTAACTACCTAAGAGACCAAGTCTAAAAGGAGGAGAGAGAATTTAAAATATAAAGTGTAGAACAGCACTAACAGCAACAATTGTGAAGAAAATTAAACTGAGCAACTAAATAACTGAAAAATAATGCTGCCTCTGTTCTTGGCTGTAAAATTCATCCTGCAGTTTGACATAATGTCCCTTCAACAATGGAAACTTTTGATCAACTTTAACACACAAAGGATTTGACTCCTGGAGAGAAGGAAGCTGGCTCAGAAACAAGCACCAGTCAATCTTTGTTCCAGCTGAGGTAGTCAACAGCAATAGTGATTTCTGAGATAAAATATATCTGTGCAGTAGGAATTCAACTAGAGTCTTTAATTCATTCCTGGAAGAGCATACAAAGATGTCAAATGGGAAACATGTTGAGCTATAACCAGTATACTTTCTTTTTGAATCAGGAACACTCTGATTCAGATAAAGATCTCTGCTTTCTGACACAGCTCAAGATGAAACCTTGAGATGGTTAGAGAACATGACATTGAAGGAAAAACTGGCAAAGCAGTACAGTTCTTAAGACCTGCAACTTGGTCACTTTGAGTCCCAAGCTAAGGAGTGGCATTACAAATTTATCACCAGAAACTCTGCTGGCTGACATTTACCTGTGGAAAAAATACAGGAAAGCCTGAAAAGGAAGTCAGCTTCTAGACCAAAAAGCTGCTAAACAGAAACACCTTTTGCTATAAAGCAACGGAAAGAAACTATTATACATTTTTAAGTTTTACTTGGATATGTACAGTTAAATAAATATCCATATCAGTAAATATTCAATACAACCTCATACAAAGCAGTACACACACACATGCCTGTGTAGGCAGATTCTTCCTCCCCAATTCCAAAGAAAATAAAGTAAGCATAGACATCAAGGTTCAGCTGAAGTAAAACATGGAAAAAGAAGCACTGAAGCTAAGCATCTGTCAGCAGCTTCTTTACATTCATAGGAATACAAAGACCTCTGTAGATTGCAACTGCAGGTGGCCATCTCTTGGGAAGCTCAGTCCTAAATTATTTTATTCAATTTTCTATTTCCTAAATATATTCTGTTGGTCCTATACAAAAGATAAATCCATCTTTTTCTGACAGTACTTTTCCTCCTTATTCTGCTTATTACAGATGGATACATCCTTCTCAAATGTAATTTTGCTTTTACAGAACATCCGTACCATTTTTACATGGAATGACTCTTACATTTTGGCCAATGAAAAGGGCACGTATCATAACTCACAGAAACCAAAACTGGGAAGATATTATACAGCAGGAACAGTAACCTCCCTTCACCAGTGCTATTAAATTCTCATGCTTAGAAAATCAATCTACAAGTGAATCAAAGTTTCCCCAGTCACTGTTAAGGTACAGCAATGTCAAGATTTCTAGCAATTTGCTTAGCATGCTACTCCAGTGCAACACAGTAATTCTCACAGAATTGCTGGTTTTCTCCCAAAAGACTGAGTCTACATCATGCTCTTATCTGTGCATGTCAGCCTCCACACTGTAACCGCAGATGCAGCACCATACCCAGAAATTGCCAGCCATAAGACACTCTAACCTTGCCAGGGTTTCTGAGAGTTTTCATTACGCTGAGACAACTGAGAGGCTGAGACAACTTCCCATCTCAATGCCTGCCTTCTCCTACAGACGGCAAGAAAAAAAGCTGAAGAGAAATAGAGGTTGACTCCACTAAGAGCACAGGTGATACCTAAGTCAAAACCAAGTCACCTTGCGAACACATAAGCCTTTTTCTATCCACCTAAAAGCAACAAGAAACTGAAAACACCATGCATGCATGGATTCAATCCAGGGCCCAAAGTAAGGCCTGTCCTACATACCAGGGCATGGTGCTTTATTGCACTGGCTAATGCTACTGCATCTTCACCCATTAAAGGATGGCTGTGGCATGTCACTACGGTTCTCACTTCGCTGCTTTTCCACCATATCCCTTGCTAAAGCTGACATGTAGAATTGGTCTTCATTGGTAGAAGGGAAAGAGAGGATGAAAATGACCTCAACATTTTCAGAACTCAATAGTTACTTTAACTACACTTTAAAGACCATCCTAATAGAAGCCTGTCAGAGCTAACTTAGGTCACTGGGGAGTATCAACTGCTGAATTAATAACATTGTGTGACCAAAGGGAGACATTTAATGACTCTGAAATTCTCCTAATAGAACAACACAGACCACAAAAGTCAGAGGAATAGTGTAAAAAAAGTGAAAAAACGAAAGCAAAACCACACAGAAAAATAGCAGTAGCATGTGCATTAGCCCAGAGTGCGCATGCATGTATAATGTACTTACACTGAAACAACTCGTATCTATTTGC
Source organism: Psittacus erithacus (assembly GCA_009867235.2). NCBI lineage: Eukaryota > Metazoa > Chordata > Aves > Psittaciformes > Psittacidae > Psittacus > Psittacus erithacus. The sequence continues at coordinate 44,243 of WYDI02032616.1, read as the reverse complement.
TCTTGCTGTTGTACAAGCTAAAGAAGTAGGTGTGTAATTTAAATAGACCATACATCTTAACATTTGCAACAGTTTTAAATGTACTGCTGCATTGATCAAACACATGAAAGACATTAAATTTACTGTTGAAACACAGGAAGGCTTCCCACATACATTCCTTGCGTATCTTTCTAATCTACTTTAAATTATTTGAATTACTTGACTTCTAAAACTTCTGAGAGGCCGCCCTAGAGCCCAATACAAAGCTGTCACAGTAAATACATTAAGGTTTTCAGTCCAAATTTTAAAGTTCAGTTTCTTTAAATTCTCCTGTCAAAATCCACACTTGCTTGTGTCTCTGCATGCCCTGCTCTCTAGTCACTGAAAGTAATCACTTCCAAATTCAGTTGTGTTATTGAAATTGTTATAACACAAACCTCTACCCAAAGCATTTTAAGTAATTCAAAACCATGTTATGCAAACCTTTATAAGTATTTAGCAGTTTGCTATGTATATGTATGCAACCAGCTGAAACAAAACATCTGGCAATGGATTCTAGATCATCAAAGAAAAACCCGCAGCTGGACCACTCGAAGTTCACATGAGCAGCTCTACATTTTATCTAGGGAAGAGTAATGGCACACGCATGCAAGACTCAATGTTACAGACCAAATGCACAGCAAAAATACAAGACAGGATATAACATCTATGTTTTCCACCCTGGAAAACAACAAAGCAAATCAGCAAAAAACCAATGCTTTGCAAAGGTAATTTCATTCTAATGCACCCCTGGAATTTCTTTAAACAGTATTAAATGGACGTGAACATAAGTCACTCCACAGCACAGATATGAGACAATGAAATAAAACACAGAGAACCTAATTATTATTCCCACAAAGCACTCCATATCCATCTGTAACATCTGTTCAGATCTGTACCAGATCTAGTATTAAAATACAGTATTTCTGGGTGCTTTTGCTATCTCAGCTACTAAACACACTATATTTAGGCCTATTGTTTCACTTCTCATTGTCTCATTTTTGTCTTCTGCAACATGGGCATAAATATATTCAGAATCTATAGATTCCACTGGAACTAGTTTATGACTAGAATATTTAAGCTTTGTCATAAGACAAGTAGTAACTTTAACAAGAGTGACAAAGGAAGATCAGGTCTTTATGGGACACTCATCAAGAGTATCTATAAATATTTCTGTACTGCAGAGCCTGTTGGAGGTCATAAGAGCCAACAGGTAAAGAGGTTATGAAACTGATTTTAAAAAAGGCTTCTCCACTATAAGACCTGCAGGGCACCAGCACCATTCAGAAGGTGCCCAGTTCTTGGAAGGCATGTGTGCTTTGATCTTGTAAGTGTTCCTCCTCTGTGAACTGCTCTTTTCCACTCAGCAGGGACCGGGAGACAGCTGCAGAACCTTTCTTTTTTTTCACATTAATTCAGAACCAGTAACAGAAGCTGGGTTAGCAATCCTGGAGTGAGAACTTCTTTAATTTTCACAACACAGACAGGAAACAGGGTAACAAATGCTTTCTTATCCTACCCCAACTAGTGTGTTTCAGACACAACCAGCCAGGACACCCCGCAGCTGGGTTATTCCAAGCGCTCATGCTGTCTTTGCTCATTCAAAACTGGTGAGAATGACAATTAGTAACACAGCAGTTAATTAGAATCTAGGAATCCAGCCCTTCATTTCACAGGCAGGTCTGTGAATGGAGGAATCTCAGTGATCGTAAAAAGAAGTTCAGCCATCTGCACAACACAGGAAGGGGGCCCTCAGGCCTTCTCCTGGGGGTCTGCCTAAGATTGACAGTTACATAAATGCCGAAAACTAAGTGTTCACTGAAGTACTGTTTCCATATCTGGCATGTAAAAACTGTCAGTCTGAGGAAGCAGATTTGGTATAGCGCAGGCATGGTAAAGACAATCCCTGCCCTGTTATTCTAACAGCTTTTTAAAAAACATCAGCATCTAAATGCAAGGTAGGACATTTAACTCCCAGCAGAAACAACTTTCATCCATTTAACAGGTATGAGGCAAAATCATTGTACTCTATTTTTAGGTATTATATGGCTTTTTGTAATTGCATAGTGGTTTTATAGGGTTTGTTCCTGACTTAAATCCACAATGAATATTCTGCCAAATACAACACTGACATTTGATTTAACCCCAATTTCTTCAGTTTTATTAAAATGTAAATATTTACTTTATTGCATACCAAATTAGAACAAATATAGTCCATTAGCAAATCAAATTTTGCTAATATCTTCAACACAGCTCTGAGGAACAGATGCATAAATTACATTACCCAAAGCAGCTGAGAAGTACACTGCTCTCAGGAGTACATTCCAGGCAACAGTTACTCATGTACATTTTTGCTGCATCTTCAGCCTTATTCTGCTGTTACTTGTGATATTCTGATACTGTAAGGACATATGTTTAGATATCCTCCGGAACAGTACTTGAAGAAGCTGAATTGTAAAGCAAGAGGTCATCTATTACAGAGTGATACTCCGTTTGCCACTTTAACTATTGAATAAACATTTAAGAGATGAGATTAACAGCAAAATACAGTTGGTTAACCTGAAATAGTGTTATACATAAATATTTTCATGAGTAATAGTATTATGAATAACCGTATGTATCTCTATTCAAAGGATATTTCAATTGCCACCAGACAGTGCACTGGCAAATATTACTTCCTCCCTGGAGTAAAAGGCAGGTAAGGACCAAACTATGGCTGAGCCTTAAGTGTGAACTCCTCACTCTTGCAATAGCTTTGTAACTTTTCCCCTTATGAGCTACCCTGCTTTGAACACCCATGCAGGCACAGCAGGATATAACTTTTCATTCTCCTTAGGTAAGCACACAGACATTCTCAGGTAATGACTGCTAAAAATACCAGTTGTTATGTTCTGACTTTTGAAAAGTGCTGAATCTGGGAACTTGTAAATTTGACTAAAAATAGTGCTGGCACAATGCACATCATAAAAGGAGCGTCAGTAGTGAACGGATTGCCTGCCAGAAATATTCTACTTCCTCTAAATTCTAAAGTCCTATCTTAAGTACTTTCTTTCCAGATATGATACTCTATACAAGGAAAGGACAAAAGGGATTATGTTGGTTATTTCTATTGCAATAGTAGTACCTTTCTAGCAAATATGAACTCAATATATTCACAGTAAAATAAGAAGTGTGAAGAAACATACTACCTCCAGTGAAGCAATCTTTATGGGATTATTTGTGCAGAAACTGTAAATACTGCTGGCTCTTTGGTCTCAGTTCCACTGTCAGTTCTGCAAAACAGCTACTGTGCCAAGTTCTACTCTTTGTGATGAAATTAAAACTATGTGGGCACCCAAGAGACTAACTGAATAGGGCACACACCCATTTTATCCCATTCCACACTTCACAGATAATAAATGCAACAAAAGAGTAGGCAGAAAAGACAGGAAAGGAAAGAGAAGCTTTTAGACACTCTGTACTGAGTTTCCTATCAGCGTGCAAAAAAAGGGAAAACGCAGCTTGGCAACAACGGTACAGAAAGCCTATGTTTTGTCCAAACTGCAAATTAATTGCAAGATTCAGGGAAAATGATTACGCCCCTCATGTTTCCGGATGCAAACAAAACCTTTACATAGTGTGATTCACTATTAGTTTAACTCCATCCTCTTTCAGGCAGAAAAAAATTAAACCAACACAGAGCTACTAAAAATATAGCATACTTCAGTTAAAAATACTTTGTTTTTCTTGCATCCTCACTTCCCCATCAAGCCACATTCTTCTTTCTTTTACTTGTGCAACATACAGACAGCCCTCCCGAATGAACATGAACAGCATATTTACTGTTCTCATATCTCATGCCTCTTTGACTGACAAGACATGCTTTACCAAAATTGTCTAAAAATCCCTCATTCATAAGTCAGGATTTCTATAAACTAAAATTGCGTACTAATACATTTTTATTTAACTTCAAATCTTATCCTTGCAGTGTGAAGTTCTCATTTCTAATATAAAACTACCTTGTCACAGCCAATGTGAATGGCAGAAGAAAGTTGGCTTTGTCATCTAATAGCTTTTTAGCAATTTTCAAGTAAGTACTGAAATACACATCTACCAACTTTGTTTCTCACACACACATTCAGAGGCTAAGGTACTTTAAAAAGGCCTAATCACTTCGAGCAAAAGAGAAATTCAAACAAGAGAACTTAAACTAATTTAGTTTTCTGAAAGATACTCTAATTACAGTCCAAGATCAGTTCAAGTCCTGACAGAATGCATGCAGCATGGCAAACTTACATTCTACAAAATGCGCAATCCTGCAAAATTCTCTAGAAACAGCAATATCCTTTATTCCAATGCCCGCATGCAACCTCTAGACTTTCATCTGAGACAGCTTAGGAGGTAATTATGTGCGCATATGTATATTGGGGGGTATAGCTCATACTCATTATAATGTTGACAAAGATCTATTTCATCTTATCGTCTATGGTTATTAGGATTTTTGTAGAGCAAACATCACAAGACTCTAAGCATACCACACAAGATAATTTTACTCTACAAGATAATGAATTTAATTAATTTAATAATAATAATTACACTACAAGATAATTAATCAGACTATAGTAGTTTACATCTCTCTCCAGACTGGGCTGGATTTGAACAGCTGCTGTACAGACTAAAGACTACATGCAAGTATTAACTCAATGAACCATCAGAGCCCTCAAAAAACAGCAAACACATTTTTGGCTTCAATTAAAAAGAAAAAATTCAAACTATGCTTGCTAGCAAGAAAGCTAGCAACATAACTAACAAGAAAGCTCTCTGGAAACAAGATTTCTATCAGCTGTACAACTTTTCCTTTCCTGCTGCATGTATGTCTTACAAGTGCATACAAATACTCTTCGTATTATTACCATGTGGGCTTTGTAGCACCTGGCACAGTAAGGCCTTATCCTTTATCTGAGTTTGGAAGCACTGCTTAACACAAACACTAATGAGAACATAACAGAAAAGGAGAGCCAAGTCTTGCTGAAAGGAATCTCTGGCTAAAGCACAACATAGCCTTTAAAAAATCCAAGCATCTAAGGAAATAAAGAATGCAATTAAAAGAGGGGTAAAACAGAAGACAGAAGAATATCCACCTAAAGACAACAAAAGCAGATTTGCTCCTGTATAATACTTTTCTTCCAGACAGAAAACTAACAGAACAGGCTGAAACCATCTTTGTGAATTTACTGCAAAGTTTTATATGATAATGTTCATTTAGAATATCTGTGGTCCAAATAACAGATTGTACGTTTAAATGTGTACAAAAAGGATTTCTGAACAACTGTCTCATTATCAGGCCAATTAACAGAAAGTTCAGATCTTAATAAAACTATCAGTGTGATCAGATCAAAATGTACCCCAGCTTCATGAAAACACGTACAAGTCACCTTCCTTTATGACACAGTCCTCAGCCAGTAACAGCTAAAAACAAAGGGAAGAAACTTATTTTCCAGAACTAAAGCATTACTAGAGCAAGTGAAGTGCTATGAAGGGACGTGCTGAATTGTCTAAACAACTTTTGAGTTTCACTGGGAATTTCTACACAAATTCAGTCATATTTGGTCCTAACCACCACAATGCACTACACAGTTTTTATCTAAATGTCTAAATTATAACAAATTCAAACTCATATCTAAGTCCAGGCCTATTCCACATGGGGTTATGTTAGAGTATCAACATGTTTCTCATCTCAGAGCAATAAGCAGAGATTGCTCCAACCTGTCAATGTCAAGGAGAGACTGAGCATGCCCACAGAGGGCTATCACAGTCACTTTTGCTGTTATTTGATCTTAGAGATGAATGATAAGCATGAATACCAAACTTGAAGCCAAACCCTTCCTAAATCCAGGGATGTTCAGAAAGCTTTTCGATATAAACCAGTTCTATTGCACTGAGTCCCAGGGAGATGCTGGGTACCTGCCATATAGTTTTCTACACACAATTCTATACTCATTCTTCAGCAGTTATCCACATTGTCTCTTCATTAGGTTTTATGCCCCCAGACACTCAGTAGGAAGGGTTTCCTGACAGTTTTCCTGCTGCCCAGATGATTAGTCAAAACTCAGCAGTTTCATTGTATTGAAGAGGTATGAAAAGAGAGCATTAGATAAATCAAGAAATACAACACGTACTGAGAAACCAGCAACAATGATGAACTCTTTGGTCTCTAATGAGAGTGGACAAAGTTCATGCACTCCATCACTGTAACAGTCCACTGTTAACAGGAAAAATGTCACACAGCGCTATTTTTCATCCCCTCTGTGATCTTTGTTACAGCAGCAGTTTATCAGAACTCTGGAAACATCAGCCTCTTTGTCCTGCAAAGCAGAATAGCATGGCCACTCCCACAGTCAAAAAAATGCCTTATGACTAGACTAAAAATTCTGGTTTCTTCTCAGATGACACAAGATACACACCACTTTAAAAATTCATTGTGATTATACATCATATTTGCTAAATTTGCTTATATAACCCTACATTAAGTGTTTTACTGAACCATGCTATAGGCTTACAGGAGTACTCTGCTAAAGACCATCAGCCTGCAGGCTGGCTAAAAGAATGTCACACATCTATAAATCCCTAAATCCACAAGGAAGCAACCAACTGACATATCCAGAAACACACACTTAAAATCCATCACATTCTCAAGCTTCCCAGTGACTGTGAGGCAGAACAATGGAAGGAGCAATGATCGTAATAACCAACAAATTTATCAAGAAGAATAGAATATGATGAGTCATTGAGATCATCTAGACACCTGACACTTTGCAAAGGGGCATGATGTTCACTGTATCTGCTGCAAGCAGAGAACAGCAGGAAGTATAAGTAGGTGAAGGTTTGGAACCTAGGTCCAAGTACAAAACAAGGTCCAAGAACAAAGATTATTTCATACAGCAATTGCCCTAGTGCACACTGTTTAATGTCTTCCATCCTAAATCTGCAGGAAAAAAAAATATTAGCTGAACAGGCATAAACAAGGACAGATAGGGCGACTATTTAAAAATGCTGATTTCCCATTATATGTATCTACATGTGAAGTAGAAGAACCACCATACTCAGAAAATACTGGTTTCATCCACTATTAAGGAAAAGCTCAAAAGCTAACTTGCTTCCTGTTAGCTGATACAATGAGCTTCACTGAACATATCATGGGTATTTTTCAAGCTTTGGGTATGTGCATTCAACATTGATAAACAGGCATGACACAGACACAGGATCAAGCCTTACCTTCTCCCTTGGAATGTTCCATCTATAGTTGAACCTGTGGTGTTAACCCACAACCCTTTAAGCTTCTGATTACTCGTGCCTCTGAATTACTTTCATACATGTAAGTAATTTTGAGGTTTTTTACAGAACATTTAAACATGGAAACACACCAAAAGAAAACTACACACAGACACTCTGGTGTCCGGAATCGTGTATTATGCTCACTAAGGTTTTATATTTTGTTTACACAATCTCAGTCTAAATGAAATGCCTTCTATAACTGCACTCTTTTTGGTTACTTACCAAAACCTATAAAGAGAGTAAAACACAACTGTGGTGTGTATTAGGGTATATACTATGGGACAGACATTTTAAAAAACAGATTTTATTTTTGCAGAGTAGTAAAACCCACAATAGAATCTGTTAAACCCCAGAACTACCGAATATAGAATAATTTTTCACCACTACTACCAGAGATCCAGTTCCATTGGAAACACAATGGCAAGTACTAGAACAGACCAAGCACTGGCAACCCCCAACCTCCTACCTTAAACATTACCCACTTGCTTCAAAAAAGATTAGGTGAGGAGGTTTTGTTGTTGTGTTAAACACCCTATCACCACCTACTATTGCTGTTGCTACTGCTAGTACTGGAGTACTAAAGTGGTTACGTTTGGCTGTTCAAGAGGTATTCCTGAAGGGGTTTTTGTCTATGTATCTGTATTTCTCAAGACAGTTCAAGTTCATCTGGAGCATCTTTGCTATTAACGTCACCTTGCCTGTGGGTAGATTTCTTGCTGCATTTGCCCTTTTTCAATCATCCCTTCAGGACTCAAAAAAACCCAAACCCAAACCAAAACCAACCAAACAAAAAAAACCACAAACAAACAAAAAAAAACCCCACCAAACCCTAAAAATTCCCAAATAAAATCAAGATAAAAGGATTGAGCTCTGGCACAGTATTTTCTTACACTTGCAGTTTTACAAACTTTATGCCTATTGTAACTAAAAGGCTCCATTATAGTAGGAAACCAAGTAGAAGCCTGTCTTATCTACTTAATTCCCTTCCCAGGTAACTTCCAGTTCTGCATTTCACAAATCACACATACTTCAGCTTTATGGGGCTTAAAAACATGTATTTGCTGATAATTTGAGAAAGGTCACATACTGTTCAGCAGTGTATGGCAGGAGCACATTGAAGTCTGAAATATGTTCGTTGAGCAAGAAGCAAGTTCAATCAACTCTCCTCCTTCACAACCATTTATCAAAGTAATTACAAAAATGACAATGCGTAAGCACAACTTAATTTAAATTTCCTCAAAAGTAAAGTAATAATATTACAATGGTTGACTAATGAAATAGATGGTGTTTTAACCAAGGACATTCCTAATTGTCTTTAGTGCTAAAGTAATTATATCCAACGGGAATCAATCAGGTAGTAGATGTCTTGAAATACAACTGCAATCCTGTAATATTGCTGTCATCATTAACTGAATGTATTTTAATAACCGCATCAAAATATATGATCACAAAAATCACAGTAGGTCTGTATGGCACACCTCACCTACTCCACTCCTCAGTAGGGCTAATCAGCCCAAGAAGCCTGTACTGCTGCATACCGTACTGCTTCCAGTAGCTCAAGACAGCTCATTCACACCTAGTTTGTGTACCTCTGCACAGCATTGTGGTGTCATGTAATCATAACCTGAGAAATAATGGCAATTTAGCAAAAAAAGATAGCACAGACACAGACTCCACAGCATTTACCCGCATTACTGTATGTCCTACCTATGTGAATCATGTAACACTTCTATGACACACCATTGTCCACACAACAGAATATTCAACAATTTACAGCACACACACAAACACAAATCTATACTATAAATCCCTCAAACACACCACTGAATAAAATGAAATACCTGCATCCTTAGAGAACCCTACTTTGCGCTGGCTTCAGAAAAGAAGTCCTTCCTCTCAGTTACTTCAGGGATAGAAGAAATCTGACCATAGCTATACAAAGTTCATAGCTTCTTTATATATAATCCATCATTCTCCAGTAACCAGAAAGTTTAGGCTAACTCTTATTCTCCAGAATCATAAAAACATGGACTCCTGTGGACATACATGTACACATGCCAGCACCACATACAAGAGCTTCACATGATTCCTACTTTTTTTAATCATATAGAAACATTTCCCCCACACCAAGCGTTAGAATATGCCGGGCTGCAGAACAAGTGCATCCTCTATTTTATTTTTGGAAATGTAAATAAGTTATATAAGATCTGGTGACATATCACATACCTGGTCACAGTTTGTTATTAACCTTCTCCAAGTATTTTGGAGATAAAACCAAAATCCATCCTTAAGAAACACTTTGCCCACTGGCAAAGATTTCTATGACATTGGAATGTCAGACTTCTAGGACATATTGTATGTCCATTTAATAATTTCCAAGAACTCCTTCTAAAACCAGCAGATAATGAAACTAAGCATATTTTTATAGCCCACCTATAACTTCTTTAAAAAGCAGATTCACAGCAGAACTTCAGCGTTAAGTTCTAACGTCATAAATAGCAACATATCACTGTTTCCAAACCCCCTTAAAAGAATTTTGTCTTTAAGACATAGGAAAACAGATACGTTGCTGTTTCATAGAAACAGACCTAAAGCCACACAATGTTATAATGAGGGACAGATTTAGGGCTTGCTGAAAGCATCATAGCTGATATTTTCTTGGATCTGTATAACTGGCACTCAGTTCTCTGTTTTTCCAGAACTTTCCCCCCCAGCAAATCCTTTCTACTACATAAACTAGAGCTATTTTTAAGTGATTGCCAGCTTTGAAGACTACAAATCTCTGTAATTATTGCACCTTCCTCTTCTTGCATATAATCTCTCAAATAAAACAAACGCGTCCCAAAAAACAATTTTGAAGAGGCTGAATCAACAAACCGCTTAAGTGAACGAGAAGCAAGCCAATCCCTTACGAAGACAGAGCCTATAATTAGCCAAAATGCTGTTCACAGTGAGGCTGCGGCTCAATAAAAACTAAACACTGATGCAGGCAAGGCATTCCCATGGGGCTCACATTTATTAATACATTACCACTCACCAGTTGCTTTATGTCAAAGTAACTGGGACACTGCTTAAAGTTGGCTGGGCGCCTATCTGATAAAGCAGAAAGCTATTGGTGATATTTTCTCTTATTTTTATATCCCTATTGTGATAAACAGGCCTCAAACAGTCACATGCTCACAATGGTGCCAAACAGGAACAACCCCAGTTATGACTGATCAGAGAAAGCCACTTTCTAGATTCTGCATACAGACACAGCTATGCCTTTGAAATCACTCCAAACCAATACAACCTAGCACTGGCTTTCCCAAGACCTCTAAGGATGAGGCAGGCCATCAGATTCCTAAAACCACATCTGAATTTAGTTCTTAGCTTGATTAGGACGCAGTCAGCAATTCACATGGCAGTGATGACCTTTTTAAGCAAAAATGCAAAATAATTTAGGTGGCTTCATTACTCCTCTGCAGAAGGCAATTTATAGAAACATGAATATAGAGAATAAAATCATTTGGATCTATGACTATTTCAACTTCAACAGAAGAGAGTCAGAACAATGAATGTTTATGGAAACTCTCTTTCAAGCTACAGATGAGTAACACATGAACATACCAATTCTACAAGTTATAAGCGCCTTCAAACCCCTCAGAAACTGAGGCACTCCGGTGTCAAGTTAAAATAAATAGCATATCAACTTTTCTAGTAAGCCAATTAAAACCCGTAAACATTAAATATGTAGCTAATAAAATGCTTAGGTTACAAATAGTAAGCCACTGTTAAACAAAAACAAAACAAAAAAAAAAAGAGGGGTATTTCTGAAACCTGTACTACAACAGTATCAATTGATAAGGCTATAAAAGCACCTCAAGCTGCAACTGCAAAATGATTCACTGCCTTCAAAATGCACGTTCCAAAATGAATGGGCTGATGTACTGAAGTTTCAGTTCTTATCCAGAAATCCTCTATTATGTTAACCTTTCATAATTTGTCTTACTCTGTTCTTACAAGGTCGCCTTGATTCCTGCTTCTGCAGCAGAATCCACCCTTCCATCAATGGAGCATGAGGATCATTCAAAGAGAAAATGAATGCATGTCGCTACTGGATGGCTTTAGTTCTCATAAACTTCACAAATCCTAGGCCAGTTTATACTCACCTTTCGCAGGAGGAAGCAAATACGCTCAATATTTCTCAGCCGCTCTCTCTGTCAAAAAAGTGCAAGAAAAGGAGGAGATTCTCTTGTGTTCTCAATTACAATGGGTCAAGATCATAATTAATGGCTGCAGGGAAGCAATTACTCTGAAACATTAGCATTTGCTTCTTACCTACTGCTTCCAAGCCAAATTATTTACCATTTCAAAGTCATTTTTTACCTGTTACTGGGTGTAGCAATATAAACTGGGGATTCAAGCCCATGCTAGCCTTGAGCCAGAGGCTGTAAGTTCTTTTTGAGTTAGTATTTTTGACTCTATCCAATGGTGTCAATCTATACCACAGGGACTTGCTCTTGCATTTTCAGGTACCCAGCCTCTGGGTTCAAGATAATTCTGACTGGGAAAAACAAGTACCAAGGTAGTACAGCAGTCCTTCTTATCACTAAGGGGGTGTCTGAATTTAACCCATTAGTGAAGAATACCTGAAATGTCCTAGAAAGGCCACTTTAAACAACAGATGCATTCATAAATCTTGTAAGTCACTGTAATAAGGCACTATGACTCAAAATGCTCCAAGCTTGATTCACAGAAAGAAGTCAAAGGCAGGTTTTCTTTCAAATGGCTCAAAATGAGGAATTCATTAGTAAAATCAGATTTCATTCTGCATAACCCATCACTGGAGTTAATGTGAAAAATTCTACTGTTAGTTTTCTGAGGACAAAAAACCCATTCTGCCTTCTGCAGTGTAACCATCTGGTATTATTTTCATTTAGACATGGAAAAAGATATTCTGCACGATGACCTTTTGTAAGCAGGTAATGTAAAATACCAGTGAGAGAAAGCCAAGTCTCCCTAAGCTTTTTGCTTTACAAATGTTTTAAATTTGCTCTAAGTTGGAGTTTCATTTCTATTTTCCAAAGAAATGTCTCTTTTCCTTTCCTATCCCCAAGTTTAAGCCATTAAAAAAAATAAAACCAGTATAATTTTGGAAAGACAATGAGCCAGTGGCAGCTTGACAGGCACCAGGCAAATATTGTGCCTCTCTCTGAAGTCTGTGATCTAAAAGAGACTCAGAAATTTTAGAATTAGGGTTACAAACATGCGAACAGACTTGTGTGGATGTGCCTGTGAAGCTGCAGAAAACTTCTTGCCTTTAGTAGGAGGTAAGTGGAGAAGGAAAGATAATTCTCCCACTTCCCTGCAGCTGGCCTTGGAGAAGTTGGAAGTCTATCTTTGAACTGTAGGTAAGAGAGTATGAATTAGGAAATCTGAATTAAATTCTC